>JAABKJ010013689.1:0-10261 GCA_011634705.1 Andricus grossulariae
CGTTTTCATGACTCACATAAAAAAATTTCTCAAGAAAAGACGATTGAAAGGAAATTGATGAACGTTACAGATCTCGCCGGGTTATGCGTTCGTTTTTGCGTAAAACCAAGATCAAGATATGTATGTAAATTAATACAACACGGCGAGGTTCAGTGATAATGAATATGATTGTAATGTACGTATTTTTCCTGAAAATTATTATATCCACACGATGAAGATCATGAAAAGATCAGTACCACCATTTACATGAGTTTACAAAATTTCGTAAATTTTAGGTTTCTGAACCAATTATAACTGATTGCAATAGCTATTTTCCCGTTGAATCCGAATCCGAAATCTAAAATAGCGAAATAGCTCTAAATGTAGAGCAAAGAAGGCAAAAAATTCAACAAAAAAACTTAGTTTTGCAATTTCTTAAGAGTGGTACAATTAAAAAAAATCTATAAAAAACATGAAAAACTAAATTTAAATACCATTTGTGGACTACTTCACATAGTAAATCTTTGATAAAATATAAAATAGAATGAATCATAATAGATTAAATATTTTTTTCAGACGCGAGAGAAGCAGTTCAAAAACACCAACCGTATGAGAAAGAGAGTGAGGACTCGGCGGGGTATCCTGATACATTTGCTCCACAAAATTATTATGGATCATGTAATACTGCAAATTATATTCCCGGCCCATCATCTTCTGCGAATCCCGATCCAAGGATTGATAAATGGGAACTGATGGAGCTCTGAGTAACAAAAATAATAGAATGAGAAGTTGTGCATACTTTTTTTCATAAGATAAAGTGTTCTTTTTTAATTACTTGTTTTTGAAGACTTCTGTGCTTGTTATTATTATACAATTAGGGCAAATCCCTTTCGTGGTAAGCGTAACATCTTCGGTTCTAGCCTCGTTATACTACCGGAGATCAAGGACTTTATATGATATTGGTAAGTAAGGGATGTGTAGGAGAAGGGATAGGTTTTATATCAATGTACTCAAGTCCTACAATTGCAGGTTCAAAATAGGACAATAATTTTGACTCGGATAGTACCTGGCAGGTCCATAATAGGTTCTCGCCATTAGTCCTGTTTTAGACCTAAAAGTGCTGAAAGTGGAAATATGTCGGACTTAGGAGGACTAAAGTAGGACCTGAACCGTATATAGTAAGTCCTGTATAGATACTTCTTCTACCTACTTAATTCCTACAATTGCAGGTTCAAAATAGGACCAAAATTTCGACTCGGGAAGCCTGCGATGCCACTCATCCAGACTCAGATTTCGATGACTCTATCGAGGACATGAAAGAAGTTCTCACAATGGAAAAACAGATGGCAGAACAACCAGAATACAAACGCCGAAGAACTTAAATTTTTGCAATGAAGAATTTCACGCAATTCCGGGAGAAAAACTGTGAAAACTGATGTGGTGGATTAGGCCTGCTGGGAAATCATGCTAAGAAAGGGATAGGGTGCGACGCAACTTCCTCCTTTTCATTTTCCAGCTCGAAAAATTACCACTTCAGATACAAAATTTGATTTCTCTGATGTGTCATTGTATTTCAATTTTTTTTGTAATATTTCGTAAATTTCCCTTTCAATTAAAAATAACGTTTCATATACGAGAAAGCAAATACATTTGCTAACGGGAAGCAAATCGCTCATGAAATAAGCACAATATAATTATAAATACAAAAAAAGTGGAAATACTCAAAATCGAATTCATAGCTAGTTTGTAATATTATGAATATTTTCATACCTTGGTATAGCAGGAGGATTCTGTAATTGGAGATTCGGGAGTGTAGTTTCCAGTGAGGCGCAGCAACCCTGCGGCGTAACGCCTTGCAATTCCAAGGTGCAACCAGTTACAAAGTTGTAAAAATTTGTTAAGGCTGGAGCATACTCAACGTCGAATGAGAAATGAAGTTTCAACAATATGTTGAAAGCTTTCAAAAAATCTCTCGGCACATCAATCAAATGGGAATGAGCTCTGATAAAAAATTTCCCACTGTTCAAATTGCTGTCGTTGGCAATGCAGATCAGGAATGGTTGCTGGCTCGTCTGAGCCTTCATGGCGTTCAGTAAATCATCTTAAGCCTGAAACATATTATATTTCAATTTTTTATACTATATTAGTTTAAAATGCTTACAGTGTTACATAATATAACTTACAATAACAAACCGAATCAGTCCTGGATTCAGAAATATTTTATTTTTTTGCTGCCCTGATTTACTTAGGTTCTTCCTTACATAATTGGGCGGTGGAAGCAGCTAAGGTAACAATGGTAAAGCCTTAAACGCATTTGTATATAAAAAAATAATTCAGTTGTTAGAAAGAATTCAAGAGTAAATAATACGATATTTTTTATATACATGATTAGTACTTTACCGTTGAGATCTTCGAAGTCAGTTAATAAACTTCGCTTTGCTTTGTCGTTTTCTGAAACCTTTAGTATACGTTGAGCATATCTTCCCATAAATTTTCCGATGAAGTTATCCCTTTGAGGATATAGTGAGAGAAATTCTCTTTCAATCTGTAACAATAATTTAAAAATTATGTAAAACTTGATAATAATGGAATATATATTTATAAAATATTGAAATGAAATATGTCGAAGACACAACTCTCACAAAATAGTTGAATACTAAACCAAACTTGGATAATTAATTGTGAAACAAACAGTTGTATTCTCACCCAAAAGGGATGCAATTTTTAACCCAGAAAGCTAGACTTTCGTCAAAAGAGTTGAGTTGTTAAGCTAAAAAGTCGAATGTTTTAGAAACACCTTCAGTGAACCACTGGTAATCATTTTATGTTGTTTATGTAGCACTTTTTTAAATTTCTATGGTGCACTTCAAACAATTCTAAGAACACTACGGTCTGTAACAAGCACATAACACAAACGTAGAGGAGATGGCTCGAATTTGATATACCAACTCCTTTTCGATGGATTGCCGGGATTCTATGAACCGAAATTCGACCAACAATACACTGTTAGAAATGTCTGCAGTTTTAGTGTACATGGGCATATTAAATTTCCTACATGTTTACCCAATGCATTACACTTTCTAATTTTAGTATAGTTACGTATCCTAAATTTCTTTTATGAAGTTATATGTATACTAAATTTATTAAGTGCACAGTAAGTTTCTCTTACGTATATGAATTTCATAGTTTCTGTATACTAAAATTCATATACGTGTTTACTATATTTAGCTGCACAAGCGCGTTTTGATTTACGCGAGTTGGGCAACGTGGCCGGTGGCATTTGCTTCAGTTCTTTGCAATCCTAAAAGCTTTGGCTTCTTTCTGCGAGGATATGCGAAATCTTCTCTTTAAAAGGTATATTTAATTTATTAACATGAATATAGCTTAACCATATGATTATTTGCAAATTAAAACTATGTTATTTAATTTCATTTTTCATCTCATCATGTTTACAGATGATGAAGACGGAACCCACGCGAAACTGAACGTATATACTGACTTTAGTATATGCGTATACTAAATTTCGTATACATGTATACTGCATTTAGTATATGGGTATGCTAAATTTCATGAACGTGCATACTAAATTCGGTATATGCATATACTAAATTTACTGTAGGCTGGTATACTAAATTGAATTTCATGTTGTGCATTCTTGCTTCCATTACATGTATACTAAATCTAGTACAGATTTTTCTTACAGTGTAGGTCTTTCGAAAGTTTATTTAATAACCTTTCGGATGTTGCGTTTGATTTTTTCATATCATGAACGAGTCTTCTTTAAATAAAGATTTTCCATAAAACGAGTTTTTCGAAAATCGGTAAATGGTGGTTCTAATTTGATGTACCTGTAAAAACATCGAAATACATAAAAAATAAGCAAGTTTCTGATATGAAAATGATAAATGATAATCGAATCTGGTATTTGACATTCTGGAATCTGCAAAAAAGGCAAATTGGACAGTAAGCGTTAGTATACACACTACAATCGTCATTGTTGGTATCACATGAATCCACACTAAACAAGCACAGACATACTCACACATACGTGCATGAATACATGAACCCATTGTTTTAACATTCAGGAAGCTGAATAATGTCTAACTGTGATTTTCTGGTCGAACTTGGGAAATAATTTTACAACAGACAAGTGAATCAAATTCGATCCACCCATGGTATATCAAATTAGAGCCAGTACCCGGTACAAAATGTTCATATTTAAAAAGCATAAACCCTAAACAGAAGCATCTCCATATCTACCGAGCAATACTATTCTACTAACCCTACTTCACTACTACATACAATATTTATTGGAAAAAATACATTTCCGAAATAATGAATAGACATTTAAGACTTACGCGGAATGAACTCACGATATTCGATTTTTTATTTTTCTGTCTCACACTTTTTGTGAAGTGAATGAAACAGTGAAACTTTCAGTGTTTTTTACTACTTCGAAGTGGGTTCAGTTCCCACTGTTACCAATCTAGTACATTTTTTATTTTTCTAGAAATACAGGTGACTCAAATACAAGCCCTATGTCAAATTCAAGCCATCTCCTCTAATTTTAATGAGAATGGCGTCGCGTCGGTAAGATCCCAGAGCGCATGTCAGAATCACTACAAATAATTATGACGAATTTTATCTTCTTGGTAGAAAGCAGTATCCTCAATTTTGGTGGCCTTAACTACTGCGCTTGCGCTATAGATAAGCATTGGGTATTTCACGTTGTGAGGTCAAACCAACATATCACCGAGTTTTAGTTATCACCGAGTTAGTAATTGCGTAATTCAGTAATTTTCTATGCAAATTCTAGTAATTATTCTCCTAGGTTTTGAAAAAACAATAAAATAATGTTTGAAATTTTCAAAAGCTTATCAGATATTCAAGATTGTAATTTTAATGATATTAGGATGTATTTTTTTCAATCATTCACAATAAGACCCAGTTTTGAAAGCTTTAAAGTTTTCCTTCCGTTATCACCCACATAAATTTGTATAAGTAATTCGTATTCTAAAAAGAAAGAACATCTTCACTCATGACAGTCTCCTTTTCAAATTCGCCCAATTTTTCGGGACGACTAGACACAGCCTGAGTTGAAATATAAGTTTTTTAAAACAATTTATTAACGTTTTCATATTTAGTTACTTAGTAATTTAATTCAAATCCCATTAAGTAAGCGTACCTATCTTATTATTTTGTCCAATTACAAAAAACATGAAATCTCACCAAGAACATCTGCAACGCAAAAACCTGCCAAGTATACAGTTACATGAATTTCTGAAATCAAAGTTGGTCAAGTAATTTAGAAAAAAATATTCATAATAAAATATATAATGAAACTTTTGTATAAACGGCGCTACATACATTTTTTAATAAATTTTAAGAAGCCATATTACACCTTCCAAAACTTGGCTGAATTGAGTGTTATAACCAAAATGGTTTTAATAAAACATTACTGGGTATGGAAGATTTATGGTATAATATAATTCCGCCAAGTTGTATAATGTCTAATAGGGCTTCTTAAAATTTAATTAAAAATCTCTGTATGGCGCATTACAAAAAAATTTCATTAGATACGAATAATTTTTCCCGAATTACTTGGCCACCTTGGAATTCACAAATTCATAGAATTGCACTTTCGGCAAATTTTTTGCATCGTAGATGTTTTTGATTGGATTTTAATCTTTTACAGCGATTTTCTTAAAAAAAAAAAAATAATTGTGTTTCAAGGTTCATGGATTGAAACAATAAACTAAAAATTTAATCTCTTCATTTTACTAAGCAAATACTAGAATGAAAATCTTTCTTTCCAAGAAGTGAGAACTTGATGGTAAGCAAAGTACTTAGAAGAGGGCAATAAATAAGACCTGGAGGTCATCAGACAAGGACGGATTAGGAGGATTAGAAGCTTAACGATGGGGGGTCTCTTTTAAGATAGACTGAGTTATTAAATTAAGGAGCGAAATACGGACTCTTATTAGGAAGAGGAAAAAAAAATATAAACACATAATAACATAAGAATATTTGTGTTAGCCCATCCACGTCATTTTTTTATACTATATATAAACAATATATAACTTTTAAGCAGCTTATGAGAATACGTATAAAAAAATTCCTATCAGAGTGCAAGAACTTAAAGTTGTAACAAAAAAAGTTGAAAAAATTTGTATATTCTTTGTGATAAAAACATTATTTTTGTAAATATATAAAACATATACTCGTACGCTTGTTAGCTGTTACGATACTATGGAAAAATAGTTTTAAAATTAACTTAAGGGTATTGCAAAATGTTGATTATTTCGGATATTACATCAAATTTAAGAAAACATTGAAATTTACACCATTTTTTTGCAATATCTACTTAAAAAATAAGCAAATTGACTTCACCTTAAGCAATGTTGCTAGAATTTCAATTATATTATTTTGGCGGGAGGAAAAAACCGTAACATACCGAAATTACAAACTCCTTTTGTGTAATTGCATCCATGTTCAATAAAAAATTTTTTCAATTCTGACCATTTTTTGGTTTCCTTTTTTTAAACATTAGGCATTCAGTTTTTAGAAGATTAATGAGGGAATATTTTTAAATTAATTTTTGTTCAAATATTTATGTTAATGCAAATGCAAATAGCAAAAAAAGTCGATTATTTTCGTTACTTTTCTTATTTTGGTAGAAAAATTTTCCCTATGTTCAGTATTGCTGTATTGGATGCGCAGGGGTGTTTATATGCGAAGAAATTATTCTTCAGTCAAGTTAATTATTATAAATAGAGTAAATTAACAAACAGTTAATATTATGAATTTTTCATTTTCAAAGTAGATTGTTGCATTCAAATTATTTGTTTCTATCAACTTGATAAACAAATTACATAAACAAATTCTCAGTTTGGACATTTAAAGGCAGAGAGAAATCGTCTTTTTTCCTAATTTTCCTTAAGTAATGTCATCAGTATTGTTTAGGGATGTAAATTTGTCATCCCATATTTTAAAATAATTTTCTAACAAGTTCTATAAATAATATTATTTTTTTAATGAGCATATGTTCATAAAATTCATTCATTATAAAATTAACATCGCGAAACAATACTGACCATACAACTCAAGGCTGACTATTTCTTTCTGCCTGCAAATGTCCACACTAGGCATTTATTCATATAATCTGTTTATAAAGTGACTAAAAAAAATCGACACACACAATTTTTATGATCAAGTATCATTTTGCCGATAAAAGAAAGTAATTCCAACGTAAAAATGTACTATGGAAACGAGAAATTCATAATGTGGATTGTTTGTTGATTTAATTTATTTATAACAATGAACTTTACCAGATAATATTTTTTCGCTCTTAAACACCCCTGCACACCCAATAAAAAAATCGGGCCACCTAAATCTCATAGAAACCGACTGCTTAGTTTTTTCGAAAAAAGAAATCCCAAATCGATCAAGACTTGCCTTCTACAAGTTAGTTATTTTGAACCTCGTTTTTTAATATAATCCCGATTGTAGAGTTTTTTTATCAACAAAAGCCAAATTAGTTCTTAAGAGATCTGTGATAGCCGATTTTCAAAAAAAGTTGATCAATATTTTTGATTCCAGTATAACCTTTGCAAAAATTAAATTTTTCTATTTTCCGATGCATTAACATATGCATACTATTTCACAAAACTAACAACTTTAAATTGGTATATACTGCGAAATTGTTGAGAGCATTATCCTTTGTAATGAAATGCCAATATACTATCAATATACATTATACAATATACAAATTCCAGAAAAAATTACCTCAAACTGTAAAAATATGCTCAAACTCTGGATTTGTTTATAAAGATGAGAAACACAGTTCCATTTATTAGTATAATGCTTGTACGTGACTGAAAATTGGATAACAGACAGAAGTCACTTTAAAAATATTCAAAACCATTACAAAATCTTAGACTGCTGCATTGGAAACTTGAAAATTTTAATGTTGGTAAAGTTTATATTTATGCAATAAAAATTAATTACTGTTTAAATTATATCAATAAAAAAACGCATTATTTGGCTATTTTTTAGCATATCAACTAGGTTTTTTCAACATAATCATCTGGTAATAAAATTTTTTTAATATTTCTTTTTATATAATTCGATGAAGATTGACTATTGTTATCGTTATCAATAATTTAATTAATGCTGCCATTTAGAATCAATGTAAAATGTTTCTATAGGAATGCTCACTTATATTGGTGAGTAAATATAAAAAATTGAGAATTGGTTAAAAACAATTTAATGAGAAAAAATGCTTTCTTGAGGATTCATAAGACCCAGATATTTTATTCCGTAAAACTTTCGTCAAAACATATGTCAAAGTAATATTTAATTACAACATATTACTATGTTTTCAACATTATTAATAAAGCTAGTATTTTAAACATGCAGTAGCAATTGCAAGCAGATTAAACAAACTAGGAGACTTTAATTTTCGAGAATACCTATTTGTCACTTTGTTAAATAAGGAAAAAAACATTATTTTTAAAAATCCGGCTACCATAGAGTTATTTCAAATTTAGTACAGAATCAATCTAAAAAGAACTTTGAAATCGGTTTAAAAATTGTCCCGCTCATTTAATAACTCTAAAATTTGAAGCTTTTTAGCTTCAAAGATTCATTTTTAGAAAATTAATCTTCTTGTTAAAATATCATCTTTTTGGTTAAAAGTTGAACTGTTTTTTATTTCAAATTAAAATATTTTTGATAGATGTTACATATTTTTGCGTTGAGAAGGAAATTGTTTTTGAAATTTATATTTTTCGTTGGAAACTCAAAGGTTCGGTAGAAGTTGAAACTATTTTAATAAAAATTTAACTAATTTAAAGAAAATGGAACTATTTTGTAGAAAATTAACTTTTTTTGTTGAAAGATTATATTTTTGAGTTGAAAATTCAACTGTTTTGTAGATAATTCGCCTTTTTCATTCTAAATTCAACAACTTTGTTGAAAATTTATGTGTTTTGTTGAAAATTCGTCTTTTCAAAAATGGTTGAATTTTAAAAAATTCAATTATTGTGTTGAATATTTTTTTTTTCGTAGAAAATTTATTTTTCTGGTGGAAAATTTAACTGTCTCCTAAAAAATTCGTCTTTTTGTATTGAAGTTAATTTCTTCTTAAGATTCACCTCTTTGGTTAAAAATTAATTAATTGTTGAAACTTTGTTTTCTTTTGGTTCAAATAAAAAATTTTATCCGAAAATTAAAATAATTAATTTATGATTGAAAATTTATCCTTTTTCAGTTAAAAATTCAACTAAGTTGCCGAAAATTCAAGAATTTTGTTGAAAATCCGTCTTCTTGGTTAAAAAATTAACTTTTTCTGTTCAAAATTTAACTATTTTGTTCAATTTTCATATTTTTTGGTTGAAAAGTTCTTCGTTGACATTTTATTTTTCTTGGTTAAAAATTCAACTGTCTTCTAAAAATTTCGTCTTTTTGGATTAAAGTTAGATTTTTTTTAAGATTCACCTCTTTTGTTGAAAATTCTTGTTTTTCTGTTAAAATTGAATTTTTATCCGTAAATTGAACTAATTCATTTATGGATGAAAATTTATCTTTCTTAAGATGTAAATTTAACTATTTTGTAGTAAATTCATGTATTTTGTTGAAAATCTCTATTTTTCGTTCAAAAATTAATCTTCTGCGTTGAAAATTCAATTCTTTACTGGAAATTTTAATTATTTTTTGAAAATAAACCATATTGTTGAAAAGTCCTCTTTTTTATTCAAAAATTCAAATATTTTGTTGAATATTCATCTTTTTGGTATAAAAAATTTTGGTTGAAAATTCAACTGTCTTTTAAAAAATTCGTCTTCTTAATTTTTAAAATTTCTTTTAAAAATAAGACCTTTTTGCTTGAAAAATCAAATATTTTGTTAAAAATTCGTCTTTTCTGGTAGAAAATTTTTCTTTTTGGTAGAAAACTCAAGCATATGGTTTAAAAATTAATGTCTTTTTGTAAGAATTCATCTTTTTTGTTGAAAATGTAACAAATAATTGTTTGGTTGAAAATTCATTTGCTTTGATTGAAAATTCAACTGTTTGATTAGAAATTAGTCTTTTTTATTCAATTTAGCTGTTTTTGATTTAAAATAAAAATCTTTTTTTGCTTAAAATATCAAATATTACATTTTTCGTTGAGAACTCACCTTTTTTCATTGAAAATTCAACTACTTGTTTGAAAGTTGATATACTTTGTTGATTAATAAAAAACAGTAAGATTTTAACCCACTCCATCGTCTAATGTTATTTG
>JAABKJ010013690.1:0-10260 GCA_011634705.1 Andricus grossulariae
CAAAAATTTGACGTGATGGATTATTTTCGTTTTAAGATTCGCAATCTACGTGAAAAAACTCTATAGGAATGATATCTAATGATATAGAAACCCTGTGGACTTTCCGTTTATCTCAGTATTAGTATCGGACTGCGAGTAAGCGCCCGAGGCCACCAAGCCCGGGTCCCCGCTCTGCAGTGGCGAGTCGAGCGCTCGAGCGTAAATACTCAAACTTCGATATCTCGAAAACTAAGGGCCCCTAATGTTTTTTGATGTACTTTCATCCTGCAAAGTCCCAGTCGAATCGGCGATTCCCATCTCGCGTCCTCTCCTTGTAAGTACAAAGTTCGCATCATCAATGGAACCTACAGTACGCATCATGTGCATTCTTATTTTACAGGAAACTACCGAATTGCAAAAACTATTGAGAAACAAGTATCTCAATTAACAAGTTGTGACGATAATGTATACAATACTGTACCTAATAATAAACTTCCGGAAAAACGACCACGATGTAGAAAAAATTTTGAGTTTCTCAGATGAAGAGGTGACAAAGAAGATACCTAAAGTAAAAATGGATCAGCCACCGCCTTGGAGTTTCCATACAAAGCAAGGCAATTCTAAATGGTCTACGGTGAACCATTCTCCAATTAGAGAAATTTCGCAAAACACGAATTCAACACAAGTGCCTAGAAGGTGTGGAAAAAAAGAGTTTAACTAATAAAACGTTACAAAGTTACCCAAAATATTTCATACATTAGGTGTAGTCAAAATACCTATCAAATTGCTTTAGATGCTATTTTACATTACTTACATGAAGATATAACTCTTGTCCTCTTTACAATTTAAAAGAACCTATTTTTACATTTATAACGTTTGAATTTCAAATGTTAGATTTCTAATATTTTGAAGTTGTAGTTTACAGTATCTTAATCATAAATTGTTAAATCCGGACCGCTACAAGTTTAAAAACGTTCTATTTTCAATGATTATATTTAAGAGTTCACACTTCCTTAGCTTGAAGCCTTTCAATTGAAAAATATTTAAGGTTTCCCCTTTCTTATTGTAAAATTTTCAAGATTTTAGTTTAGCCACCGAGATGAAATCGTCTACTGAGATAAAAGAGAAGACTGAAATAGCTTAATACAAAGATGTTCAAACAAATTTCCATAGACCGAACAAAGCGCGAATCTAATGGACAACAGTTTGTTTTGTACAATTTTAGTCATCTTTATCGTACAATTTTTATTAATAATAATTATTACTTTCCAAGTAATGTTAATGTTAATTATTTTTCTTTTTCTTTGTACTTATCGAATATATAGAAAAACCTTGCCTGTAGAAGGAATTTAAAAAAGTGGAACGTCCCAGCAGCAGTAGGCCTACTGATTCCCGTGAGACAAAGGGCCATCTAGAGGGATCACGAGAGAACCAGACAAAGGAGGAACGTCCCAGAAGCAGTAGGCCTACTGCTTCTAGTAAGTCAAAGGGCCATCCAGAGGGATCTCGAGTGAACCAGACCAAGGAGGAACGTTCCAGAAGCAGTGGGCCTACTGCTTTTGGTGAGTCAAAGGGCCACCTAGAGGGATCTCGAGGAAATCAGACCAAGGAGGAACGCCCTAGAATCAGTAGGCCTACTGATTCGAGTGAGTCGAAGGGAAAACTTCGTGGATCTGGAGCGAACCAGACCAAGAAGGAACGTCCCAGAAGCAATGGGCCTACTGCTTCCGATAAGTGAAAGGGATGCCTAGATGGATCTCAAGCGAAACAGACCAAGGAGGAACGCCCCAGAAGCAGTAGGCCTACCGATTCGAGTGAGTCGAAGGGCCACCTACGTGGATCTGGAGCCAACCAGATCAAGAAGGAGTGTCCCAGAAGCAGTGGGCCTACTGCTTCTTTTGAGTCAAAGGGCCATCTAGAGGGATCTCGAGGAAACCAGACCAAGGAGGAACGTCCCAGAAGCAGTGGTCCTACTGCTTCTGGTGAGTCAAAAGGCCATTTAGAGGCATCTCGAGGGAACCAGACCAAGAAGGAACGTTCCAGAAGCAGTAGGCTTACGGCTTCCGGTGAGTCGAAGGGCCATCTAGAGGGATCTCGAGGGAACCAGACCAAGGAGGAACGTCCCAGAAGCAGTAGGCCTACTGCTTCCGGTGAGTCAAAGGATGCCTAGATGGATCTCAAGTGAAACAGGCCAAGGAGGAACGCCCCAGAAGCAGTAGGCCTACTGATTCGAGTGTGTCGAAGGGCCACCTTAGTGGATCTGTAGCGTACCAGACCAAGAAGGAACGTCCCAGAAGCAGTGGGCCTACTGCTTCTGGTGAGTCAAGGGGCCATCTAGAGGAATCTCGAGGAAACCAGACCAAGAAGGAACGTTTAAGAAGCCGTGGGCCTACTGCTTCTGGAGGGTCAAAAGGCCATCTAGAGGGATCTCGAGGGAACCAGAACAAGGAGGAACGTTTCAGAAGCAGTAGGCCTACGGCTTTCGGTGAGTCAAAGGGATGCCTAGAGGGATCTCAAGCAAACCAGACCAAGATGGAACGTCCTAGAAGCAGTAGGCCTACTGATTCCGGTGAGTCAAAGGGCCATCTAGAGGGATCTCGAGGGAACCAGACAAAGAAGGAACGGCCCAGAAGCAGTATGCCTACTGCTTCTGGTGATTCAAAGGGTCATCTAGAGGGATTTCGAGGGAACCAGACAAAGGAGAAACGGCCCAGAAGCAGTAGGCCTACTGCTTCTGGTGAGTCAAAGGGCCATCTAGAGGGATTTCGAGGGAACCAGGCCAAGGAGGAACGTCCCTGAATCAGTGGGCCTACTGCTTCGGGTGAGTCAAAGGGTTGCCTAGAGGGATCTCGAGTGAACCAGACCAAGGATAAAAGCCTCAGATGCAGTAGGCCTACTTATTCCGGTGCGTCGAAGAGCCACCTAAATGGATCTCGAGCGAACCAGACCAAGGAGAAACGTGCCAGAAGCAGTGGGCCTACTGATTCCGGTGAGTCAAAGGGATGCCTAGATTGCTCTCGAGCGAACCAGACCAAGGAGGAACGCCCAAGAAGCAGGAGGCCTACTTCTATCTGTGGGTAGAAGGGCCACCTACATGGATCTCGAGTAAACCACACCAAGGAGGAGCATCTCAGAAGCAGCAGGCCTACTGCCTCTGGTGAGCCAAAGGACTACCAAGAAGGATCTCATGCGAACCAGACCAAGGAGGAACATCCCAGAAGCAGTAGGCCTACTGTTTCTTATGAGTTTAAGGGCCGCCTTAGGCATCTCGAGCGAACCAGACCAAGGGGAAGATTATAGGAGTGAGACACACGGAGCGGCATCCTCGGAGCGCTACGATGACAATTATGCAGGTATTCAGAATTATAAGTGTGGACCTACTTGTTCTACTACACATATGGGGCAAAAGTTGAGAAAAGTTTGAAAATGTATTTTAGTTTACCCCAATTCGATCCTTTGAAGATACTTTACTTTTTTTAGAATATTGGACTAAATTGAAATAAAAAATATATTAATTAATATACCTTATTCAAAGAATTTAACAAATTCGTGGAATCCTGAGAATTCAAGAAGTTCACACAATTCAGAGCCTCACGGAATTCGTGAAATTCAACGAATTCATCGAATTCAAGTAATTATTTCAATTCAAGTAAATCATGCAATTCCAGTATCTCGTGGACTGAGGAATTCGTGAAATTCTAGTAATTCAAAGACTTAAAGGAATTCATTGAATTCAAGGAATTCCATAGGATTCGTAGAACTCAATGAATTCCATCAGATTTCAGTAATTCATAGAAATCCCGGAATTCATAGAATTCAAGGAATTCAATATAATTCAAGGAATTCAATAGAATTCAAGGAATTCATAGAATTCCGGAAATTCAAGGAATTCATGGAATTAAGAAATTCATGGAATACAAGGTATTCTATGAATTCCTGAAAGTCCTTGAATTTCCTGAATTCAAAGAATACAAGCAATTCAAGGAATTTATAGAATTCACGGAATGCATAGAATTGAAGGAATTCATGGAATGCAATGAATTCATGGGATATAAGAAATTCAATGAAATCATGGAATTCAAGGAAATCATTGCTGTTAAGGAGCATGCAAGTAATTCATGGAATTCTAGTTATTAAGGGAATTTAAGTAATTCATGCAATGCAAATAATTAATGGATATCAAGGAGTTCACGAAATTCACAGACTTCGACGAATTCATAAAATTCAAGAAAATCACAGAATTCGAGAAATTTATGGAATTGGAGTTATTCATGGAATTCATGTATATGCATGGACTTCAAGTCATTCAGGAAATTAAAATAATTCATGCACTTCAAGGAATTTACAGAATTCTAAGAATTAAACAGAGTTCAGGATTTCCCAGAATTCGAGGAATTTGAGAAAGTCAAGCATTCAAGAAATTTAAGGAATTCAGCAAATGCAAGGAAGTCACGAAATCGAACAAATTCACGGACGTCAAGAAATGCACTGATTTCACGGAATTCTAGGAATCCATCACAAGTCACGGGTGTGCTCAGGTTTGGAGGCGAGACCCCATGTGAACCCTTAGGAAACCAAGAGACGTGACAAGAATCGTGGAAGGGTGGAAGGTCAGTTTCAATGCACAAAAGGGCTCAAGTGTGGAAACTTCTTGTGGAGGGTCGAAGAGGGCAGAGCCGCCTCTTTCCTCACAGCAGAGGAGTTGTTGGTTGCGATGCCCTTCCTCTTAAAGGATATTGCGTGGCACTGGTTCCGTCAGAACAGATTAAGATGGAACACATGGGACCAGTGCAAGCGGCAGTTCCAAGCCCGCTTTGGGGATGCTTTCTACCAGGAAAGGTTAGAAGAGCAGATCCTCTCACGCAGGCAAGGCCAAGAGGAACCGGTACAGGATTACCTGACCTGCATGTATGGGCTCTACCAGCTCTTGACCAGGCCAATGGATCTCGCGGTCCAAATGAATAGGGTATACGCGAATCTCAGTTCCGACTTTAGGAGGGCCATCAGACGTTACGAATTTACTGACTATAACGGTCTGGCGGTCCTGGCGGCGGAATATGAGCGCGTAATATCCACTATAGGTGAGGATATAGCCCCTCCGGCCCCCGAAAAGTCTCTCATCAAAAACGAAGCCAAGAATAAGCCCAAGTCCGAGGGATCCAACAGACGTAGTGATAGGAATCCTCGGAACCCTAAGAACTCGGCAAAGTCGACTGATAGTAAAGTAGGCCAGTGTCCAAAACGGTGCTCTGAGTCATCCACTTCCGTTAACTCCGTCACGGAAAAAGAATGCTTACCCGTCATCTGGTCGGTCAGAAAACTCCGACACTACCTGGAAGGGTTTCATTTCACAGTAATCAACGACCACAATTCGTTGCGATGGTTACATATTCTCCATAATCCAATGACCTCATCGAATATGACTTCGAGGTCGTACACCAGAAAGGAGGTTTGAACCACGTGCCTGACGCCCTTTCTCGGATGTATGAGGAGGAAGTAGCAATCCCCACGGCTGCCATGGAGCCGGTGGAGGACGAGTGGTACCGTAAGCGACTGCGCGAGGTGGAGGAAACCCCAAGAAAATTCCATGGTTGGAAGATCGTTAACGGAATGTTATATCGACACCGTCCTAATCCGTAAATAGACCCAGTAATCGAAGACCTAGAGGCATGGAAGTTGGTAGTACCAACTGAGAGAAGACAAGAAGTCTTTGACGAGGTACACAACGATCCACAAGCCGCACATCTGGGTATCGACAAGACATACCGGAGAGCTTCGGTCCAGCATTACTGGCCAGGCATGTATCGCGACATTTCTCTGTGGGTACGTTCGTGCGACACCTGCCAGAGAATCAAGGCTAACTAGAGACCTGCAGCGGGCCTAATGAGCCGCAGGGTAGTACAGCAACCTTGGACCGTAGTGGCCACCGACGTAATGGGTCCGTGGCCAAAGATAGCACTAGGATTCGAATACCTAGTGGTATTCGCAGACCTCTGCACTAAATGGGTTGAACTGTCGCCCATGAGACGAGCTAATGAGGAATCAAAGCTTTTGAGGACCATATTCTGAACCGATGGGGATCACCGAAAATGCTCGTTTCGGACAACGGAACAGAATACGTCAACCAAGCGTTTCAAGGGTTGACAGAGACTTATGGAATAAAACATTCCTTCACTCCAGTGTATCACCCACAGGCGGACTCTGTGGAGCGAGTGAATCGGGTCCTCAAAACAATGATTTCAGCATATGTAGCCCAAGACCATCGTCAGTGGGATGCGTACCTTGAGGATTTTAGGTTCGCCTACAACACGGCTGTACACAGTACCACGGGGGTCAGCCCGACCTACTTGAATCTAGGTACGGAACCAAAACCTTATAATAGTCTGCGTTAAAGAGTGGAAGAACCACTAACATTGCCCCCACCACAGCACGAGGAGTGGAGGAAAAGAATGGTCAGACTAAAGGAGCTCCAAGATCTGGTCTCCTTACACCACGAAAATGCGTTCGATCGTCAGAAAACGAACTACGATAAAGGGCGTCGACACGCAGTGTTTAAAGTGGGAGACAGAGTCATGCGCAAGGCGCAGGTAACATCCTCAGCCCAAAGGGGGGTAACGAGAGGATTTGGGGGCAAAAGGCAGGGACCATACGTCGTAGTCCGCGTATTAGGGTTGTCAGTATACGAATTAGGGACGGAAGACGGGCAATTCGTAGGAAAGTTTCCAGTAAAATTGCTAGTCCCCTACCACGAAGAGGGGCCGCCTAGAGTGGGGGGAGTAGTGGAACAATAAATAGTCAACCCCTTCCTGGTAGTTCCCCTGAGCCCTTGCATGCCCGGGGTACTGCAGAAGGACACCGATGGGACGTGTGCCCGAACCCGGGACACTTCGCATGAGGGGCAGGAGGGAAGTTTTTTTTTCTTTATATTTTGATTATTTAGATAGAATCGTAAGTTTTTTTTGGGGATTTTCGGATTTTTGTCCCCTTTTTTTACCTCTTACGTGATCATCTTTTTGGTTGGGTGCCTTCGGCCCATGTCTTCTTTCCATATGCACCCCTGGATAGGACCAGTCAAATGAGTAAATGGAATAGTAGCCTCCTTTTATTTAAGAGTACCCAGAATTAGGTTAAGTAACTCTACAGTCGGACGGAAGCAAGGAGAGAAGATGCGGTACAGGTTACAAAAGTAGGTCTAGGAGACCCAGAAGCGAGAGCCATGCGAATCTGGGAAGACCTGGTAGAGGACCCACAGTAGACCAGCTATAATTTAGTTTCTTCATTATGTGGTTTGTTTGTTTCTCCACGTAACATCTTTTCCGGGGTTACCTTTCAAAGGAGTCACACGAGAGTGCGGGCTGAGAAGGGCTGATACAGGGGAGACGATGTCACCGCGCGAGTAACTAAAGCCAATAGGCTTCGGCTAGGCTCGGGGGATTTGTAGCGAAGATTTCGAGAAAACGCAAAAAGTTGTGAAGACAACTTTCCGGGGTTTCGCCGAAGCCGTACCTAACATCGGAACCCGAGGAACAGTCGGCCAGAGAAAATTAATAAAAGCACTCTTACCGTCCAGTCAGGAAAAATAAGTATAGAATAAGTTAACACATTAGATATTATACTTTAGGATATATGCCAGAGTACTCTCGATTTCAATAATAGTGTAGCCCTTCATAGTTTTGCGTAAACGGGGTCGAGATCGAAACTGGGTGTTAAACTGACAGTTCGTCATTCGTCATTTTCCATCGTCGACACCATGACATGGCGTCACTACCCGACGACCATGTTCCACCGGCGAAGTGGGGAGGTGCCACAATTAGCAACCATGTTTTGCCGTCGACATCATATCCCAGCGCCACGACCGGTGGCGAGTAACGGTACTGAATCGATCAACGAGTCAGGATGAGCCAGCCCTGTAACGACACACCATTAAGCTCCACTAGCAGTGTCGAAGGCAGTACGTAACAGAGTCGACCAGTCCTGCACCACGGCATGGCTGGACGACCCCAAGCTGCTAAGATTCAGTAAACGGTCATGTTCGAGTCAGCGCGTGAGGACCAATGGGCAGCATGCAGCAGAAGTACGAAGGCAACCATTGGCCGAGATCGAAAGGCCAGCCATCTTCACTCCAACGGACCAATCGACAGGCGCGACGCGAAGAGTCGAGGAGGAAGGAAGCAGAGAAGAACGCGGGACCTGTCACTTATGTTTCTTGACTTGGCGGCGGTGCTTTTGGGAGAAACCGAGACCGGCAGGATTGATTGATTTATTTTGGAAAGGCCGATATACCAAAAAAAGGGACCGTAATGGAGAATAATAAGGAGGAATACGCTTACTGGTTGCCAGGTGAGTGCCCTTTTCATTAGTTCCTCAAAATTTCGGTTTTTGTATCTCGGCCTCTACGCGGTGTGACTTCCGAGACCGCGTGTGCGTGAAAAGTAAAGTGTATTAGTGCCGACCGAGACTCCCGCGACGCCCAGGAGTGGGGCACGTGCGACTCAAAGCCCGGTTAAAGTTAGTTGAGGTTGGCGTTCTTCAAGGAAACCCCGGAGTAGGCACGCGTTGTGCACGTCAGAAGACGTGGTGCAAGCGCGGGCGTCTCGGGCGGCCATTTTGAAAGTAGCGGGTCACTCTAGCGATCCGTCGACCATTTCTAGGATCCACGACTTTATTCAAGTTTTTCAGTGTTCACTTTCCTTCTATTTCAATAAATGTTCTTTGTTTGTTTTTTGTGATCTTATAAACTGGAGTCGTATATATTTTCCAATGTCACTTTTCTGAATATTACTCTTTCTCACTCTACCGATCTCACACCTCTTCTCGTGCACAACAGAGAGCTAGCGGATTAACCTAGTGGCTGCGACGGAACCGGAACCGACGGGGCTCGGATAGGGTAACCTATCTGGCGCCTGTGAAAAAAATACAACGAGCTTCGTGGGCTGGTCGTGAGTCGAAAGAGTGCGACTCACGAACTCGGGTGACTCCGGTAATTGGTGTCGCAGCCGCAGGTAAGTGGCAGCCCAATTTCACATAACTGAGTTTTCCAATACTGGGCCATCCCCGGCCAAGACGTGATTAGCCGTGGTGCACACGAGGTATTTGGAAAACTTGGTTATGATAGATACAAATTAATTAATCCCATTCTCGATGTAAATTAATGCCGAAGTATCTAAAGAATTAACAGGATATCGAATATAATTGTTATAAATAAATTATATTAACAAAAATGTGAACATCGTGGAAATTTTGCTAGCAAAGTATATTTGTAAGTTGAAATTGCTTGATTTTATCGACAGGATCATATTTCATCATGAAAATTTGTTGTCTAGTATAATTTGCTTAATTTATAAACAAATGCATAGTTTGGGCATTTATTGACAGAAAGTAACCATTTTTCTTTCTCCGTACTATTTAGTAATAGAAATTGGTCATTCGATATTATTTGTTTATTTTATAAACAAATTTCACAAATAAACGCATAGTTTGGTCATTTATAGACAGAAAGTAATAGTTTTTCTCTCTAATCGTCTTCAAATTACATAAGTAGTGATTTTTAGTGACGAAGAATTGTCAATTGATATTATTTGTTTATTTTATAAACCAATTTTATTTGAAAAATGCATAGTTTGACCATTTATAGATAGAAAGTAACCGTTTTTCTTTCTGATCTTTAGATTATATAACTGGTGGTGTTTAGGTATGAATAATTGTCATTTCATATTACCCAGATAGCAAAATGCCCGCAGACTCCAAGTGATCTGCCGGCCCACGATACGATCGATCAGACCGACGTGCCGGCAGATATATACCTTAATGTGCACACCATTGATGTCTATATAGCCAGCCCGACAGGCGGGAGCGACGCGGTCCGGAGAACTGCATGACCGTCGGTCCAGTAAAATGCCGGCCCACGGTGCTGGTAAAATACAGGCTGAGTGAGCGAGTAGATTAAAATTAAAAACATCTTTTCTTATGTAAATAAAATAAAAATTTCATTCTTCAAATATCACAAAAGGAAATGACGAAATTATGTGTATAATAAGTCCAAGTGGAAAGAAAAATTCAAAAAGTTATTTTTATAAAAAGAATTATATTCTTATAATATTGATTTTTTTTCAACTTAGGCTTTATTATACGCAGAATTTCATTACCTTTCATGCTATTTGGAGAAAGAGATTTTTCTTTCATTAACATAATAAAATATTTTTTGAATTTTAATGTTTAATTATTGATGAGTCTCCAGAAAGTTTTGCACGGCAAAGTAATTATTATTGAAGGTGTTTGAAA
>JAABKJ010013691.1:0-10260 GCA_011634705.1 Andricus grossulariae
CAAGCAAGGGGTAGCGAGCTAAATGCAATGGTGGGGGTATACTTCCCAGGTCAACGGGTGCGAGTCGGGAATCGGCCCATAGTTTATAGAGGTCGCAGTATAATACTATAATGGACAGTAAAATGTACAAACGAAAAATCTTGTAATTTTGGCCCTGGCAAATGTTAAATCCACAAATTGGTACTATAATTTTCTCTAAAAGCAATTCGGTATATTTATTTATTTTTTTTTTTTTCATTTTAATATTTATCTACAACTATAAATGCGAGAGAAGTCCGTATATCTCCAATGTCTAGCTGGTGAGATGGAGCCAGACATCACGGTCCTAGAGACATATTCGAGACATATCGAAGACACTCAAGCCAAAACCAAAATGGCAAGTCCCATCAAGAAATGTTAAAGGCAAGAAATGTAAGGTATTTCAAAGAGCCAGTTCTTCTTTTAAACTTTTTTTTACGTATCTGTCGTCGTTTGTCTTAAAATGAGAATTTCAACATATCCATAGTATTTTCGAGTTATAAACCCGAAACGACGAGTCTTATAAGAAAATCGTTAAAGAAAAAATTGCAGATACTTTGAAAATTTGATGTTTGCATAGTATTTTGACGAATAATACCAGAACGTTTGGTCAAGGAAGGCTGGTTAACGAACTTGCTCTTCCCTTTAGGGCCCAAAAAAGTGTGCTAAGGTTCGATTGGATCCGTTCTTTTTTTCTAGAGCTATCGTGTTCACGGACAGACAGACAAACAAATATGCAGATAGGCACTATCACCAAAACTTTATATTCGGCTTCAGGGAGTCTCATAACGTAGAGATTCGTTGAAGAACTGCGAGGTGTGGAATTTCGGACGATTCCCATACGTTCTGAATCATAAATTATGAAAATGTAAAAAATTACGAAACCTGCATTTTAACCCCCTTCTAAATCGTATTGGACCAAAATATTCTACGGATATATTAGTTAGATCAATGATACGCGTTTTAGAAATGTGGCACTTACGCCCTTATGTCACGGGAACCTTCAAGCAGAAAAAAGTCACATTTTATTCCTTTCCAAATTTCACACAGCGTTTCATAGGATTTATATATCAATAAAAAAGTACTGCTGAAATAGGACTCAATATACCGATATAGGTCAAATACGTCCTTTTTCAGTTGGTCTCTTTTAGGTTAATAGTACTAGAAAAATGCTGCTTATTATTTTGGGTCCATATCATGTCACATGCGGCAAGTCTCTCTGCGGCATCTCTACCTAGCGGCATCTCTCACTAGTGGAAAGGGATGGCCCGTCACAGGGGTGCCTTCGCCCCCCCCCCCCACGAGACGTTGGAAAAGGGGTAGGGGTTTGACCAACATTATTTCTTTGCCCAGTCACAGGGGTGCGATGTGAGATGTCGCAAAAATATCGATTTCAATGAGAGAAATGCCATGAGGGAGCGATGTCGCTAGGTAGAGATGCCGCAGTTGTGACTTGCCGCAGAGAGACTTGCTGCATGTGAGATGGTATGTCCCCATTATTTTTTGTTGTAGAAATTTTTACAGGTCTAAATTCATGTCCCCAAAAAGTTGAAAAGTAATCGTGCTAACCATAAGCAGCTTGAATTTAATATTATTATTCACAGCCAAAAGCAGTAAATTAGAAACAAAATTCGCACTATTAGAATCTTGTAGTAATGTATGTATAATATTTACTGATTTTGGACAAGCTTTAGCCGAAGGATGAGCCAGGTTTCAGAATTATAGTGTTTTAGTCAACATTTCCCATAGTTGACCCGATGATCGGGCCATGTCATATTTGGGCCGATAGTCGGCGTTACTCATATAAGATAGATTTCCCATAGTTCACCAAATCACTAGATACTTATGTCATTTTTGCGCCAAAATCGGCCCAACTTGGGACCTACAGTTTTACTCTGGGTGTCGACGCAAATCGCGAAATTCTGTAATGCTGAACAGTGCCATTTTTTAATCGGGATTCTGTAAAATAAAATGAAAACGGGACAATTGAAAACGAGACACTGCGAGTTTGTACATTTCCATAAATTTTTGTCGTTTGTAACTTACAATTTGGGGATTTTTATAACTATAGTGGAATTCAGAAGTACATAAAAGTATGCAATGTTAATATAAGATGAAAGAAAAGTTAAAGTTTGTTTTGTTTTATAGGCAGGCGGGCTTACAGGGGGACTCAAACTATCAAACTATCAAGCCCATTGTGCCAATTACTAAATAAGTAACAACCATTTATTATTTTCTTCGAATGATTTCTGGACCTTGAAGTTAATTTTTCTAGCACATGAAGAAAAATACCAATGTTTGCATTGTTAAATGATCAAGGAAAATTGACCACTTGGCGCTGGTACCAATACAAGGAATGTAGACTAATGGAACGTCAGGGTTGATTTTCTGCAGGTACATTTAAAATTTAAAGGAAAATGAGAAGTCGACCCTGACCCACTCTTTCTGCAGAAGATGACTGAATTCCTCCCTCTAATCGCCAAATCCCGTTTACTTGGCCTCGGGTATTTCGTCACACTCCCTCCTGTCAGAGTGACTTTAGGTTTGTTTGTATTTTCCGCGTCACGCCTCGACGCCCTCCTGACATCCGGCGTCAAAACAGATCAGGAGTTTCGTTCTACTCACAGTTAGCGATCTTTTCGCACTTGGTTTCTTTCAGGCTGTTTGTGTTCTTAACCATTTGCTTTTTCATCTCGTTTTTCATCTTACATGTATTGGAAGTGCCTTTCTGCACCTCTCCTTATATTTATATGGTGACGAAAATACTCCTGATAAAATAACATGCTGCATTCTCTATATTTATATTATCCACCATAATTAATTAAGAAAAATAATTGATAATATAAATGCTATGGTTTGAATCGTTAGGCGTGATCTTCCTGCCAACTTATTTTGCAATTTTCTAATGAGTGCTTCTTCTTATGTTTGAAAATTTTATTTTATAGGTAAGTCGAGTTAGCTATAGGTGTCTGTTTCGAAATGATATTTCCGTGTAAACTGCAAAGGCAAGAAAAGTTAAAAGTCAAAAATTCCAAGTCGATTTTCGGCTTTTCTGCATGACATCCGAAATACTCTCCTGTCAAAAAGTCAGTATTCCTGTGAATAGTAAACACAACTTTTGACTTTTTGAGTCGGATAATCTTAAGAAAAGTAAATTTTGACGCGTTGGGATTACTCACCAAGTTGATGCGATTATCGGATCAGCTTGTCAAACCTGCAGCTTTCAGGATTAACTTTAAGGATTTACTAATCTGCTTGACCAGAATTGTCTACTGGAATTTGGGAAGTAAAAGTTCAATATTTAAGAAATAGTGAAAAATCTTGCAAGAATGCCTTCACTATATAAGAGTTCGCCAATGAGCTGAAAAATATGATTGAAAATTTCTATGCAAATAAGACTGTGACACAGGAATAGATTTATTTGTGATCCTCTAATCTGTATCCTATTATTTAAATCATTTCTCTTTATCTCAATTCCATCAGAGTCTAGCAGGTAAAGCAATACATTTCTTGTACTAGCAACCTGATTTCCCAAGTGAATTTTTTCTGGTTTCTTCTTCTGCAGGTAAATTTGTCGCGGGTCCCGTTTTCGTCAGTCACGAGACAAACTGTCGAGGACAACAGGGTCAGCAAAGTTTTGACGTCTCAACTCAGTCATGGGGAATTAGATTATCTCCACAGGATAAGACCCCCTGGTCTCGTTCATGCTTCCAGTATATACTATACATAGAGTAAATGACGGTCCGCCTACCTGTCCAGTATCTCTGTGGATGCACATCCGTCGTTTTCTCGGGAAAAGGAGTCGCCTGCTTGGGTTGATCAGATTCTTTGCAATTTTTGAATTTTTCGCCCTGCGTGAAAAAGAAGAGTACTCTGTCCAGAGTTCCAGACGCCCAACGTTCAATTGGTCACAGGGAACAATGAGACCCCCCGTCCGGCTTAAGTATAAACAAACCCTTCTTCCTTGACCAGCATCCCGACTGATTTCGACTGGTGAGCTATGGAACTCTCACCGCAATGCACAATGAAATAAAGATTGGCTTTTGTGCCGAGGTCCTCTCAATTCCCAGCTGAAATATTGACTGCTCCGCTATCTTTTACAGGAAGCAACTGTAATTGAGACCATGTCTTCTGATTTATTGCTCATTCTTATATTATTCCTTATTTACTCTAGAGATTCTCTTTTTCTCAAAATGTTAAACGCTGACTTTTGTGTAGAAGGATACTATACCTTATCCATGTTCATTTGACCAAATAACATTTGTTGCTAATTTTTATTATTTTGGATTACCGTTTGACTGTGCGTGGAAATTCCCGAAAAGTTCAAAATTGTGATGAAGTCTCTTGATGTGAAAGAATTCATTTAAGAAAAGGATATTTGACAAAGTTAACAATTCGTACCTTTTGGGTGTGAAATTTATTATAAAAGCGATCATATTTCATCCTTATCATAAAACCCAAGGCATTTGTCCCGCAGTATCATAAACCAGAGTAGTAGATTTAGCGCAAAAATAAGAATTAAAAGAATGAAGATCAAAAGAACGATCTTGTTCTTTCGCGCGATCAGCAGATTGTTCAACCTTCACGCAAGAGCGACTGGCAGCCATATTAATTAGCAGGGGTTTTGCCGTCGGCGTATGATATTCATGTTCCGTCCCTGATCTCATTAATCTCTCGAAGGTGGTATTGTGATATACGAAACTAATTCCTACGTAAAACATGTTTGCCCAGCAAACATCATCAACAAGAGGAGAGGGTGTTCTTATGAATCCCAGTTTCAGAATATTGGGAATATTTTCTGCTGCATCAGGAAAACCTTCGTGTGTCATGAAAACATCCATTTTTACAGGAAATCATCCGCTCCATGTATACTGAACAAGAGTAGCACAGAGGGTAGTCGTTTGGTAGCAAAAGGGTCGGTTTTATTCAACGGGTAACCGTAACGAAATCTCGGCGCTTTTCAGAGTTGGCGCACCTTTCCGGTGATAGCAATCCGGATGGAACGAATTGTGTTTTCGAAACATGGATGCTTTTCCTAAATTGTGGGGGGATGCCTGTGACGGAAGTGACTTCCGAGCCACCTGCGCCATCAACCGAGGCGAATCAGGACCTTCGAATATTCACTGCTTTCATGACCTCGACGATGTGAGCATATACTCTCTTCTTTGACGGTGCCAATCCGATGGAAACAAAGGTTTCTCCATAAATGGCTGCCTATTTAGGTGAAGGTTACTTGAATATAGACGAATGGAAGTTTCTTTTCCCCCATTTCGTTCGCAATTGAGTTCTTAAAATCAGCTTATACACAGAAAAAACTGGGGTTTCTAATAGAACCAATTTTTAGTTCCAAAGGAGCTGCAACAAAAAGGAACCTCTCTTGCTGAAAAGGAACCCAAAATGATAAATGATTTCTAAATGAACCCAAAGTATGGATTGAAACGGTTCCAATGGAGCCCTTTTTCACTTTAGCCTTGAGTCACTACGGAGATTTTACAAGTTTATGGTGTACATTTTACTTTGTAATTTGAATTAAATAATATTGCACAGTGAAAAATTCAATGAAGAAACTACAATTATAGATATCAGCCATTCTTGAAAGGAAGATGGGAAGATAGTGCACATGAGATATGACAATTTTTAAGGTTATGCTGAAAATCCGACATTTTCAACTGCGCATGTACCAAAAAAGCGCGGTGCTATTTAAAATTATATAATGTACACTTGCAATAATATGTTAATATTACATTTTTCAAAGAAGTTAAGTTGAAAATATGAATAGCCATCTATCGGATATCAACGAACTAAAAAAGAGTTCCATTGGAGTCTCAGTTTTAACTGATACCAACTTTTACTTGAGCCGCAGCCTTAATACACCCTCATTTTTTTCTGCCTTACTTTAAAATTCATCTGATATCAGATGAAATTTTGTTTAAATTTATAATGTTTCAATTTGAAAATAAACGATCTCAAGCGCACACAATTCAAAACCTTTAATAATTTGAGTTTGAAATGTTTAATTTGTAATATTTTAAGCTTTAAAGTCATTCTTAATGACTAATTTTGAATTAAAACTTTTAAATCTAAAGCTTTCATTTGAACATTTATTTTTTCAACTCTCTTAATACTTGAACGTTCATGAAAAGATATTGCAAAAACGTAAAATTTCGATGTTTTCGAAAAATTGGAAAATTTCTGGAAATATCTATAGTAATTTAAAAAAATTTTAAGATCTTTATTGAAATTTTTTCCTGGATTCTGCCCTAGGGTCAAAGTTGTTGCAAAAAAGTCTCCAAATTTCAAACATGTGTAAATTATGGTGAAAGTCCCGACGAATCTCATAATATTAACATGTAAAAATTTTTGTTTTCAGAAAAATGAGAATCACATTTCTGGGTTTAAACTTAGCTTGCGGGAGATTATTAGAATTTGTTGAAGAGTTCCCAACGAATAATTTCCGCTAATTTACTTTGAATTTTGACGCACCTCTATCCCCTCATCAAGTCACAGAAATGCTCTAAGCAGCTGAAATTGACAATTTTGCGCAAAATTTACTCATATGAGCTCTATTCTTCCTTCCTTACCACACATTATTTCTGTTTAAAAACTTAAATGTTCAGAAGCATTTTTAACTAAGTTTTGATTGTTTAAATAATTTTTTTTACTAACTCATTGAAAGGAACCTTTTTTACGTTTAGTCGGATAATTGATATTTGTTTAAATAATTCACCAATTGTTCAAACAATTAATTATTATTTACTTGTAACTTTTGCTGCAAAAGAGGTAGAAAACTCAGGGTTCTTTTTAAGTTGCTTAACTTTGTCCCTTTTGGAAGAAAATATTGTATAATTTGTCCCTTATTATTAAATATCTACGTCACTTTGATATTACTACGCCATTATATAAAGAATTCCTGTTTAGTTTAAATTATTGTTTTCTTGAAACGATTTTGATAATAATATTTAATAATAAGCGATAAAGGAAAACAAATTGAAAAAACATAGTTTTCTACCTCTTTTTAAGAACAAGTTACAAGTAAATAATAAATAATTACTTAAACATTTGTTAAATGCCTAAAACAAATATCAGTCTCCCTATCACTGAATAAATGTCTAATGAAACATAAACAAGTACCTTTTAATGTGTTAGTAGAAAACAATTATTTGAGCAAATGTAAATTGTTTATACTATTCAAAAATAGTTATAAAATTCTTCAACATATTTTACTTTTCGAATAAAAAACATTATGATAAAAAAGGTATAAACATAGCTCATATGTGTCAATTTTGTCGAAATTCAAAGTAAATTAGCGGAAATGATTCGTTGGTGGCTCCCCAACAAATTCTAATAATCTCCCGCTAGCTGAGTTTAAATACAGTAACTTGAATCTCATTTTTTCGAGAACAGAAATTTTTTTATGTTAATCTTATGGATTATCTTTTGTTAATCTTATTGTATTTTTCCAAAAGGTATAATGATTTTGGACCAAACTAGTGTAAATACTTACTAACATTTTTTTTAAATTTAGAATCTAGGGCAAAAAATTCCAAAAATATCTTGAGAATTCAGTAAAATACTATGGAAACACACCTTAAAACTTAGCAAATGGTAATTATTTCCAGAGTTATTTCAATTTTTTTCAAACATCGAAATTTTACGTTTTTTGCCATTCCTTCTGAAGAAATTACGATTTTGCCGTCAACTTGAGCTTATTAGGCGCAGAATTTTACCAGCTTTTGTTTTTATTATGAGGGGGAAAAATTATGTTAATAATACAGGGTGTCCCAGACTCAAGGTACATTTTTATATTTTTGAATCCCTCATAAAAAATGGAGTTCAAAATAATGATCAAAATTTGTTGTAAAGTTAATAATTAATGAGTAATTAACAATTAAAGATTACCAATCGGAAGCATGCGTCAGATGGACGACAGTCCATGTGTCACTGATGAGGGTGTGTGTGCAAAAGAGTAATTTTAAATTTGCCGGAAAGACGAGGTTCTTAGAAAATATCTTTTCCTTCAGAATACACGTTGAATTATTTTTAATTCCTTCGAGTATTTCTAATTCTGTAGAATTCAAACGAATTCTTAGAATTCACTTGTGGTCCTTTAAATTCTTTTGAAGTTTTTTGCAATTATCTTGAAACCTTTACAGTACAACACAAATTATTTTGAATCTCTCCAATTCTTTTGTATTATCTGAAATCTACTCAATTCTCTGAATTCTTTTGAATATTCTGAATTCTTCTCAATTGCCTGAATTCTCTGAACTCTTTCAAATTCTCTGAAATCTTTTGAATTTTATGAATTCTTTTGTATTTTCTAAATTCTTTTGAAGTTCTATAATTTTTTTCAATTCTGTGAATGCTTTCGAAGTTTGTGAATTCTTTTGCACTCTGTCAATTCTTATGAATTCTCTAAATTTTTCATAATTCTCTGAATTCTTTCGCTATTCTCTGAATTCTTCCGAATTCTCTGAAATATTCTTAATTGTCTGAATTCTTTTAAATGCTCTGAACTCTTTCAAATTCTCTGAAATATTTTGAATTCATTTATACCCTCTAAATTCTTTTGAAATCCTGAAATTTTTTTTTCGAATTTTGTAAATTCTTTTGAAGTTTGTGAATTCTTGTGCACTCTGTGAATTCTTCCGAATTTTATAAATTCTTCTTAATTCTATGAATTCTTCCGCGATTCTCTGAACTCTTCCGAATTTTCTGAATTCTTCTATATTCTTCAAAATTCTTTGTATTCTTTGAATTGTTCAAAAATTTTCTGAACTCTCTAAACTGTTTTGAATTTGTTGAATTCACGGTATCACTGAATTTTTAAAATGTTTTTTAGTCATCTTGAAATCATTAGAATACACGTTAGATTATTTTAACGTTCATTGAATATTTTGGATTCTGTAGAATTCACACGAATTCGACAGAAATTTAATAGTTTTTTTTCTTAATTCTCTTGAAATCTTTATGAAACACCATGAATTGATCTGAATTTCTACAAGTCTTTTGTATTCTATGAACTCTCCTGAACTATTCTGAATTCTGTGCTAATTTTTGAATTGTTTGAATTCTTTTGAATTCTGTGACATATTTTAAATTCTATGAATTCTTTTGTATTATCTAAATTCTTTAGAATTATCTAAATTTATTTTAATTTATGTGAATTCTTTTGAAATCTGTGAATTCTTCGGAATCCTCTGAATTCTTCTAAGTTCTCTAAGTTCTTCGGAATTATCTGAATTATTTCAAAATTTTATGAACTCTTCAAACTACTCTGAATTCGTCGAATTCTCACAATATCACTGAATGTTTTAAAAATGTTTTTGAATTATCTTGAAATCATTAGAATACACCTTGAGTTAGTTTGAATTCCTTCTTTTGAATATTTTTAGTTCAGTTAAAATCTTTAGAATACACTTTCTTTGGAATACGTGAGAATTGAAAAATTCACAACAATTCAAATAATTCAGAGAATTTCAAAAGAATTTAGATAGTTGAAAAAAGACAATACAAAAGAAATAATATAATTCCAAATAATTTAGAGAATTAGAAAGAATTCAGGCATTTCAAAATTTATAAGAGAATTTAAAATAATTTAGGAGAGTTCAAAGAATAAAAAAGACTTGGAGAAAGTTAGAACAATTCATGTTGTATGGTGAAGATTTCAAAGAAATTAAAAGAAAATTAATTCTGAAGAATTCGTTTGAATTCTACAGGATTAAAACTATTCAAATGAAGATAAAATAATTCAACGTGTATTCTAAAGATTTCAAGACAATTAAATAACATTTGAAAAAATTCAGTGATACCGTGAATTCAATAAATTTCAAACATTTTAGAGAGTTTATAAAATTTTGAAACAATTCAGAGAATTCAGAATAAATCAAGGAATTTAAAGAATTTGGAAGAATTCAGAAGAATGCAGAGAATTCGGAAGAAATCAAAGAATAGTGTAGAATTCAGAAGAATTCATAGAATTAGGAAGAATTTAGAAAATATGGAAGAATTCACAGAGTGCGATTGAATTCACAAACTTCAAAAGAATTTACGGAATTCAAAAAAAATTAGAGCATTTCAAATGAATTTAGAGAATACAAAAGAATTAAAAAGGTTTCAGAGAATTTATAAGAGTTCAGAGAATTTAAAATAATTCAGACAATTGAGAAGAATTCAGAGAATACGGAAGATTTCAGAGAATAGCGGAAGAATTCAAAGAATTAAGAAGAATTTAGAGAATTC
>JAABKJ010013692.1:0-10260 GCA_011634705.1 Andricus grossulariae
AAGTAAGAAAAATATCTTTTTAACAAAATAAAATACATTTTGAACCCAATAGTTAAATTAATTTGGAGTAAAAAAATTAATTTTAAGTAAAAAAAAAACAATTTTCAACCAAAGAAATAAAATTTCTACCAAAGGAATGGAGTTTCAACCAAAAAGATTAATATTCTGCCAAAAAAAAATAATTTTTAACAAAGTACATGAATTTTCAACCAAAATGGGTAAGTTTCTACATAAAAAGACAAACTTTTAACATAATAGATGAATTTTAAACTAAAAAAGATAAGTTTTCAATAAAAAAGGAAATAGTTTAATTTTCAGTTAGAGAAATAAGTTTTTAAGCAAATGAAATCAATTTTCAACGAAATAGATCAATTTTAAACCAAACAAATGAATTTTCTACCAAAAAGATTAAATGTATATCAACAAAAAACTTAGTTATATTTTTAATTAAAAAAGTTAATCTTCAATAAAAAACCTAGTTTTCAACCAAAGAAATGAATTTTCTACCAAAAATATTAATTTTCTTATGTATTTTAATCAGTAGAAAGTGCTGAAGTATTCAACAGATTTTTCAAAGCTAGCTAAAAATCTGCGTTTTTACCTAAAATGGAACTACTAAACCGCTGTGCCCCCTGCCTTTTATTCTATATTTTTATTTTATTGTTCTTTGAAACCGATTTTTTTAAAGGAACTTGGCGGATTGGTGGGACTTATAAGTTTGGCGGGACTTACCAGTTTGGCGGGATTTACCAGTTTAGTGGGACTTACCAGTTTCGTGGGACTTACCAGAGAAAACTATCGTCACTCCAAATGCAAAAAAGTCTGGATAAGATGAAAGATGACTAATGTCGATGTGGGCAGCAGATTTGAATGCATTTCTCATCGAATTGTTGAAAAGTGCATCGACATAAGTACTCAAACCACGAACGACACTTGCTGATCCGATAACGTATTCCAAAATGAGGGTCCAACCGATGAGGAAGGCGACGAATTCGCCCATCGTCACGTAACTATAAACGTATGCGGAACCAGCTCTTGGTACCCTTGCACCAAATTCTGCATAGCATAGACCTGCGAAAATTTTTAATTTTAAAAGTTGAATATTTTTAGGCTGAAATCCTAAAATTTAGAAAAATTACCGTTTTTTCCCTTATTCTCGAAAAACTTCCCCTTTTGCCCCTTTTCTTTTTAAATATATTTTTTATTAAAATATACTATAAAAAATAGGGTTGCTACAGGTCAGGGAATTTAAAATTGAAAAGTCGAATTTTGTAGAAAATAGTTGAATTTTCAACTCGAAAAGTTAAATTTTCGACAAAAAAGATAAATTTTCAATCCAAATGGATAAATTAGCAACGAAATAGTTGAATTTTGGACCAAAAAATTTTACTTTGACAAAATAGGTGAATTTTCAACAAAATTTAACTTTAAACAAAATACTTGAATTTTCAACTAGAAAAAATAAGTTTTTAACCAAAAATGGAACAGTTAAATGTGCAGTTAAAAAAATTAAGTTTCAAAAAATAAAAAACCGAATCATCAGTCATTAGAAGTCAACTAACCTACGAATTGTTATAAAAATATTTGAATCCTCAACCAAAAAGATGAATTTTCAAAAATGAAGAATAATTTTTTTACCCGAATAGAGGAATTTTTAACAAAATAGTTTAGTTTTCAAGTTAAAAAGTAGAATGTATCAGAAAAATTTTGACTTTTAAATCGGGAAAGAAGAATTTTCAACAAAAAATTAAACGAATTTTCAACCAGTTGAAATCAACTAAATCTACGAATTTTTAATAAAACAGTTGAATCCTCAAACAAAATGATGAATTTTCTACCAAAATAGTAAAATTTATAACGAGAGAGATGAATTTTTAACTAAAATGATGAATCTTCAAAAAAAAAAATTTATTTTTGAGAAAAGAGTTCAACATTCAACCAAAGAGTGGAACTTTTAATCAACAATTTGATTTTTAACGAAGAAGATAAATTTTATACCAAAAAATTAATTATCAGCAAAATACATGACTTTCCAATCAAGTAATTGAATTTTCAAAAAGTTAAAGTTAATTTTATTTTTTTTTTGAAAATTTAACAATTTTGTTTGAGAGTCATTTTTTTTGGTTGAAAGTTCGATTTTTGTTGTTGAAAATTCATCTTTTTTAGTTGATCATTTTAGTTAAAAAAACTTTTTTTTAAATTAAAATATTTTGTAGAAAATTAATTTTTTTTTTCATTGAAGATTAATTTTTTAACTGAAAATATCACTATTCTGTGTTTGGTTGAAAATTTATCTTCCTCAGTTGAAAATTTAAATATTTGGTTGAAAATTCATGTATTTTCTTAAAAATTAATCTTTTTTCGTAGAAAATTAATTTTCTTGGCTGAAAAGTAGCTTCTAATTATTAATTATTATTTCAACTATTTTGTTAAAAAAATAATTTTTTTTGGTTGAAGATTAAGTATTTTGGTTAAAAATTCATTTTTTTAACTGAAAAGTAAACTATTTGATTAAAAATTTGTTTTTCTTATTGTTGAAAATTTCTTTTTCTAATTGAAAATTGAACTATTTTATTTTTGTTTGAAAATTAATCTTTTTTAGTTAAAAATTAAACGAATTTTCAAGAAAAGAGTTCAACAATCAACCAAAGAGTTAAAAAAATATAATAATTAAAAAAAGGGGAAAAGAGTTCATGAACTGAAGTAAAGTTAATTTTTTTTTTTTGAAAATTCAACAATTTTGTTTGAGAGTCATTTTTTTGGGTTGAAACTGCAACTTTTTTGTTGAAAATTCATCCTTTTTAGTTGATGATTAATCATTTTAGTTGAAAAACCTTTTTTTTTTGTTAAAAATTTAAATATTTTGTAGAAAATTAATTTTGTTTTCGTTGAAATTTAATTTTTTAACTGAAAATTTAACTATTCTGTTTTTGGTTGAAAATTTACCTTCCTCAGTTAAAAATTCAAATATTTGGTTGAAAATTCATGTATTTTCTTAAAAATTAATCTATTTTGGTGGAAAATTAATTTTCTTGGTTGAAAAGTAGCTTCTAATTATTAATTTTTTTAAAATGATTTTTTCAATTGGTTTGTTGTTGCTGAAAATTCATTTTTCTAGTTGAAAATCTAACTATTCTATTTTTTGTGGAAATTTTTGCTTTAGTTGAAAAATCATATATTTTGTTGAAAATTGGTCTTTTTTGGTAGAAAATTAATATTTCGGGTGGAAAATTAAACTATTTTGTTAAAAAATAATTTTTTTGGTAGAAGATTAATTCTTTTTAGTTAAAAATTCATTACCTGAAAAGTTAACTATTTCGTTCAAAATTTGCTTTTTATTGTTGAAAATTTCTTTTTCTAATTTGAAATTGAACTATTTTATTTTTGTTTGAAAATTGATATTTTTTAGTTGAAAATTGGTATTTTTTGGTAGAAAATTATTCTTTTGTGTTAAAGATTAATTTCTTTGACTGAAAATTTAACTATTTGGTTAAATATTCGTTTTTTTAGTTGAAAATTAATTTATTAAACTATAGATATAACTATTCCATTGTCGCTTGAAAATTTATCCTTTTCACTTGAAAATTCATTTATTTGATTAAAAACTCGTCTTTTTGGTTGAAAATTAAATTATTTTGGAAAAATTCATATTTTTGGGTTGAAAGTGCAACTTTGTAGTTGAAAATTCATTTTTTTTAGTTGATGATTAATCATTTTAGTTGAAAAACCTTTTTTTTTTTTGAAAACTGAAATATTTTGTAGAAAAATTAATTTTGTTTTCGTTGAAAATTAATATTTCAATTGAAAATTTCACTATTCCGTCTTTCGTTGAAAATTTATCATCTTTAGTTGAAAATTCGTGTATTTTCTTGAAAATTAATCTTTTTTGGTAAAAAATTAATTTTCTTGGTTGAAAAGTATTTTTTTTTTAAATTAATTTTTTTAACTGATCTGTTCAATTGGTTTATTATTGTTGAAAATTTATTTCTGTAGCTGAAAATCTAACTATTCTATTTTTTGTGGAAATTATTGTTTTTTAAGTTGAAAAATCATATATTTTGTTGAAAACTTGTCTTTTTGGGTAGAAAATTTATCTCTTGAGTGGAAAATTCTACTATTTTGTTACAAAATAATAATTTTTTATTTTTGAAAATTTGTTTTCCTAATTGGAAATTGAACTATTTTACTTTGGTTTAAAAAATGATCTTTTTTAGTTGAATTTTTTTTTTGTAGAAAACTAGTCTTTGGTGTTAAAGATTAATTTCTTTAACTGAAAATTTAACTTTTTGGTTGAAAATTAATTTATTAAACTGTAAATGTAACTATTCCATTGTCGCTTGAAAATTTATCCTTTTTACTTGAAACTTCATTAATTTGATTGAAAACTCGTCTTTTTGGGTTGAAAATTAAATTATTTTGGTAAAAATTAATATTTTATTGTTGAAAATTCAACTTTTTTGTTGTATGATTGCTGTCACTAAAAGTGATTAAAATAAATTTAGTAGCAAACATTTTTTTTTGCATTAACATTATTGATGTCGTACGTATGAGGTTGTTTTCATACCCAAAAGAAAAATTCAGAACGGTCAGGGAAAAGTCAGGAAAAGTTCGGGAATTTCTAAATTGGGATTTTGTAGCAACCCTGAATAAACACTCTTACAAAAAACCTAAATATATCCAATTTCTAAAAATAAATTCTTTAATGGGCAGAAATCATTAAAAAATCATTAAACATTATTTAAAAATATAAAATTTCTTATAAAAAGGTTGTTTCTTCTTTTCTTCATATAAAAATTAATGTTTAATGTTTCCCCTATTTTCCCCCTTTTCGTGAAAAAATTACCCATCTTTTTCTTACATTAAATTAGAAAAAAAATTCATAATAATCTGAACAATTAAAAATATTCGAACATCCATGGGAAAAGTTGATGAAAAAATAATAAAAAGTAATAAAAAAATACAAGTGTGGCTTGAAAGCTTTAGGTTTTGGAAACTGTAAACTTTGATTGAATCCATTTTTTATTATTTTCTGGGCTCTCAAATTTTAATTGAAATTAAAGTTTTGAAGGAATTTAAAGAAAATTTTTTAAGGGAAAAAGCGACTCTAAAGCAGGAGTAAAAATGATTACAAAAAATGAATCTGTAGATATTCTGAGAGAATTTTTTTTAGAGAAATTCATTATGCCCTGAATAATTGTTCTTTGTGATATTATTTTTTTTTCCTAATTTTTTAATTGATGTAAATATTTAAATATTGTTAAATTGTAATCTATAATTGAGAACTATATTTATTTAATTACTGCCTTTATCCAGTTTCTGTAAGATTTTTTTGGATTAGAAATTTTACTAGTGTATCCAGTAAAATCTGAATCGTAGAAGCATATCGCATTACTAGTTTTATCTGACTTCAGTTAATTATTGCCGGTAAACATTCACTCAACTTAATTAAAGTGTCCTTTCACCCAATTTCCTTGAATATAATTTTCTTTCAGTAAACAATTTAATAAAACTAAGGTTCTTCCTTGACTTTCGACCCATTATCTTATGCAGAGTGACCATTTTAATAAAGAAAAAAAATTCCCGGTTAGGAAAAATTTTTCATGATCATTGAAACTTAAAACCTTTTTAATTCAGAAATTTTTCATTAAAATACTCAATAATTTACGCATATAAAAAAGAAGCTTTTTACATTTTTCAATTAAACAATTTTACATCAAACGCGATTAAACTGCAAATTTTTTAACTTTTTTAAATTGAAGAGTTCAACTATTTTTGGTTAAAAAATAATAAATCCATAATTTTATTTTTAATTTTTTAAATTATAAGTAATCCTACTTTTTAAATCACATTAATAAAAAATTTTAGAATACAACATATCCCTTTTCCAGTTCAGTACAAAATTTAAAAAAAGTTCACCATTTCATCTAAATGTTAAAAAAAAATTATCTCTTCCAATTAAGAAAAATAATTAATAATCAACATTTTTGACTTTCCAACTCAAGAAATATGTTCAAAATAAAAGAAGTGTTTTTTTTTAGTTAAGAAAAAATTTAAAACCAAAATTTCCTCCCTTCCAACTCGTTGAAAATCTTGAAAATAAAAAAATGTTTCTCTTCCAATTTAAGAAAAATTAAAAAACAAAATTTTCCTCATCCAATGCAGAAAAAAGTTGAAAATACAACATTCTTCTTTTAAACTCAATAAAAATTATAAGAAAAGGCCTATTCCAATTCAGGAAAAATTGAAACTCAAAATGTCCTCTTTTCTAACTCAATAAAAATGTTATAAATAAAAAATTCTTCCAATTCATAAAAAATATTGACAACAAAAAATCCTCCTTTCGAAGTTGATAAAAATCTTAAAAATTTAAGCTTAAATGTGAAGTACAGTAATTGGTTTTACAAGAGGATTTTAAATATGTTCGAAATTAAACAATTTACTAATTTTAACGTTAACATTTGAATAGTTAAAATAGTTAAATTTTTAACCGAAGAGATGAATTTTCAACTAAAATTATGAATCTTCAACCAAAAAATAAATTTTTAACAAAGTAGTTCAACTTTCAACAAAGTAGTTGGATTTTCAACCAAAAAAAGACGAATCTTCAACAAAAACAAATAAATTTTTAACCTAGCATTTATATTTTTAATTAAAAAAAAATGCAATTTTTACCAAAAGAGATGAATTTTCAGGGACGATTGAAAAATCCCGAAAAATAAAATTCCTCTCACTGGAAAATTCCCGAAAAAGTACATATTTTATTATATTATTTCATTTTTATTTTATTAATATTCATTATATATCATATTTAATTATATTTGTATATTTTATTATATTATTATAATAAATATTTGATATATAATATTCCCGAAATTAGAAAATGCCGGCTATTAAAAATTCCCGAATATAACCAAGTAAGAATTTGTTAAATAATAATGAAATAAAAAATAATTAATAAAATAATTTTATTTAATGAACATATTTATTATTTTATTTATTTTGTTTTATTCGAAAATGTTCCTGTATTGTCGGTAGTTTAAAAAACTAATTTTCAATAAAATAAAAAACTTTTCAGCTAATTGGATTAAACTAAAAAAGACGATTTTTCAACAGATTAGTTTAATTCTCTTCAAAAATGATGAACTTTCAATGAGCAAGATTAATTTTCTACAATATAAATAAATTTTATACCAAATGAAATAATTTCCAAAAAAAGAAAAACGAATTTCCAACAAAGTAGTTCAATTTTTTAAATAAATATTTTGATTTCTAAACAAATCGTTTAATTTTCTAAAATAAAAAATATGAATTAAAAAAAAAAGTTAATTTTAAATCAAATATTTTAATTGTTCATCAAATTGTTGAATTGACAATCCAAAAAGACCAATTTTTTATATATCAGTCGAATTTTGAACCCGAAAATATAAATTTTCAAAAAAAAAGTTAATTTACAACAGAATAGTTGAATTTTCAACTAAAATAATTAATTTTAAACAAAAAGAATGATTTTTTTACAAAATAATTCAACTTTAACGAAGTAGTTGATTTTACAACGAAAAAGAATCATTCTCAAAGAAAAAGATCAATTTTCTACCAGAAAAGGACAAATTTTAAACCAGAAAAGATTAATTTTCATTTTTTCAAAGAAAAATGCAATAGTTACATTTTCAGTGAAGAAAATTAATTTTCAATAAAAAAACGAATTTTTAGCAAAATAGTTAAATTTACAACCAATCAAATGAATTTTCAACAAAATAGTTCAATTTTCAAATAAATATTTTGATTTTTAATCAAATCATTTAATTTTCCAAAACGAAAAATGTGAATTTAAAAAAAGTTAATATTCAACTTAATTTAATTTGATTAATGTTAATTAATGTTAATAATAATAATGTTAATAATGTTAATCATTAATGTTAATTTTTCGATTTTGATTTTCAACCAAATTGTTGAATGTTCAAGATAAAATGAAAGATTTTTTATACAAGAGTTGAATTTTGAACACGAGAATATGAATTTCCAAACAACAAATTCAATTTACAACCAATACTTGAATTTTCAACAAAAAAATTAATTTTTTATAAAATAGTTCAACTTTAAACTAAGTAGTTGATTTCTTCGAAAAAAAAATAATTCTCAACGAAACATGTAATAGTTAATATTTTAACAAAAAAAGATTTTAATTTTTAACCAGAAGCAACAAAATAATTGAATATTCTCAAGTTGAAAATTATAATTTTCAACTTGAGACTAATGGAAATTTTTTGTATTTAAAATAATACATGCTTTGCAGAGTAAAAACTTTATTTTCAAAAATTCTTTGATTTTTGCTTTAACAATTTTTTATTTTTCCTGACCATTGACATTCAAATACCAGCATTTCAATCTTGTAATATTTTTAAGATCGGATCTTTTATAAACGGAATAAAACAATATTTCAGATAAAAAATAAAAAAATTTTAATTTACTTATTTATTTTAAACAAAAAATTACTTTTCTACCAAAAAGACGACTTTTTAATGAAATACTTGAATTTTCAACAAAATAAATAAATTTTCGAAAAATAATTAAATGTTCAACCTAAAAAGATGAATTCTCAACAAAAAAGTGCAATAGTTGATATTTCAACCAAAAAATATGAAATTAAAAAAAAAATGAATTTTACAACCAAAAAGACGAATTTTCAACAAATGAAGATTTTTCAGTTAAGAAAGAAAAAAAAAGGTTTAAATTGTTGAATCTTTAAGTCAAAAGACGAATTTTCTATAGAAAAATTGAATTTTCATAAAAAAATATGAATTTTCAGGGATAACAAAAATTTTGTAACAAAATATTTAAATCTTCACCAAAGAGATATTCATTTATTTAAAAAAAATTTCAACAAATAAGTTCAATTCTTACCAACGCAGTTGAATTTTCAATTAAAAAAAGATCAGTTCTCAAACAAAATAGTTGCATTTTTGTTCAAGAAAGATGAAATTTCTACTAAAACAGATACATTTTTAAATCAAAAAGAAAATTTTTTTGAAAAATATACTTGAATTTTCAACCCGAAATGACGAATTTTCACCAAAACAGTTGAATTTTCAACAAAAAAGGATGACTTTTTACCAAATTTTTGAATCCTCAAACAAAGAGTTGCATTTTTATCAAGAAAGATGAAATTTCTACTAAAACAGATGAATTTTTGAATCAAAAAGACTAAAAAAAAATCATTTGAATTTTCATCCGAAAAAAGTTTTAGTTGACTTTTCGATAATTAAAATATGAATTTTAAAGAAGAAGAAAATTTGCTATGAAATAGTTGAGTTTTCGACAAAACAGTTTAGTTTTCGACTAAACAGGATTATTTTGTGATATAATTGTTGATTTTTCAACCAAACAGTTGCATTTTTATTCAAAAAAGAATGAATTTTTACTAAAACAGATGAATTTTTAAATAAAAAAAAATTTAAAAAAAACAGTTGAATTTTCAAACGAAAAAATTTTTAGTTGACTAGCCAAATATGAATTTTAAACAAGTAATTTTTCTATGAAATAGTTGAATTTTCAATAATACAGTTCAGTTACCAGCTAAAAAGGATGACTTTTTAAGAAAATTGTGGATTTTTCAACCAAAAATTTGCACTTTCATCCAAGAAAGATGAAATTTCTACTAAAATAGATTTTTTAAATCAAAAAGAAAAATTAAAAAAAAAATAGAATTGGATTTTCATACAAAAAAGATTTTAGTTTGACTTTTCAACATTGAAATATGACTTTTAAACAAGAAGTAAATTTCCTACAAATATACTTGAATTTTCAACCCAATATGACGAATTTCCCACAAAACAGTTGAATTTTCAACCAAAAAGGATGGCTTTTTAACAAAATGGTTGAATCTTCAAAACATGAATTTTAAACAAACAGTTAGTTTTCTACGAAATAGTTGAATTTTCAACAAAACAGCTGAGTTTTCGACTGAAAAGGATAACTTTTTGACAAAATTGTTGATTTTTCAACGAAAAATTTGCATTTTTATTTAAGAAAGATTAAATTTCTACTAAAAAAGATGAATTTTTTAATCAAAAATATAAATTTTCAAAAACTATATTTGAGTTTTCATACAAAAAAGATTTTAGCTGACTTTTCAACACCAAAATGTGAATTTTAAACAACAACTTAATTTTCTACGATATAGTTAAATTTTCAACCAAAAAGGATGACTTTTTAACAAAATTTTTGAATCTTCAAACAAAGTTGCATTTTTAACTATAAAAA
>JAABKJ010013693.1:0-10259 GCA_011634705.1 Andricus grossulariae
AACTTGGTTCCAGAACAGATGAAGCATTTTGTACGAAAGATGACGAAGATGTTGGCTTCGATTATAAACAAAGAGCAATGGGGTTTTGGAGGAGCGGAACAAGAAAAAGTAATCGTGAGTTAAGTGCTGTTCAACATCGGTTCAGAAAAGTAAAATCAGTACGTCAATTGAGGCGATGGGCAGGACAAGTAAATAAAGGAGGTACATATATGGAAAAGTTGTACCGTATTTCGGAGTACACATTGAATAATTTTAAAAGTGTAATTGATGCTGGTATAATAGTTCACGATGCAGGCTTACAAAAATGGGGTCTACATTCTAAAAAAATGCTTGGTTTTGATGATACACGATTTAAAGCATCTGACTGGTGAGTGCGGAGGTTTAAACGAACTCACCGAATAATATCCAGAAAAGTCAACAAATTTATCACCATAAAAACATTAGAAGATATGAAAAAGTTAAAAGTAGATGCAGAGAATTTTGTGAATGAAGTGAAGCCTTACATCACTCAATATGGGAGAGAGAATTTTTATAACTTGGATCAAAGTGGATTCCAGTTAGAAATGCATTCTGGAAGAACATTGGCAATTGAAGGTACACGACAAGTCGAATGTGTTGTCCAATCTATTTCTTCTACAACTCACAGCTACACTATCCAACCCACGATTTCTGCTGATGGAAAGCTTCTGTCTCCACTTTATCTGGTGTTAAAAGAGCCAAGTGGAAAATTTGGGCCCATTGTGCAAGAAAACATTTTTCAGCCTATATATGTTTTTGTAGCTGCATCCAAATCTGGAAAACTTACGCCTGGTAAATTTGTTTATTTCTAATAATTTTTAGTCATAAAATAAAGTTATCAGCGTCATTAAATTTTGCAAAATATTTTGCCTACAGAACATTTTCAGAGCTGGTTAGAAAATGTTTTTTCCCGAATGTAGGGCCGACAAGTGTGTTGCTCATAGACTCTTGGACTGGACATTTGCCCAGAAGTTGTACGGCAAGCAACACCTGCTGGAAGAAATATAATTCCTATGATTATACCAAAAGGCACTACTGGAAAAGCTCAGCCCCTTGACGTCTATGGATTTCGCATATGGAAAAATTATGTGCTACATTTTTCAGATTCATTTATACTGTTAGACTATGATTTAAAATCTGCACATAGGAAATAATATTATAAAGTTACAGTCTTTAGTACATAATCAATTATCTTCACCAAGGTATCACAGTCTTTTTAAGTACTCTTGGTTTAAAAGTGGTTACGTTGCAGAAAAAGCAGGAGAATTTGAGAATCCGGTAGACTTTTCCTCCGAAAAATTTTCCAACACATTATGTGAAATTGAAGGATGTCAAAATGTAGCCGTTATTAGATGTTTGTGGTGCAAAAAATATTTGTGTTTTCAACATTTCTTCGAAGAGCATCACTACTGTACCATCTACAATGAATAAACAAGTCTAATGATGATTGTTGGTCTGATAAATTTTATTTTATTATCACGTGCAACATATATTTTTTTCCGATTTTCCAGCTTGAATTTACACTCACTTGGTAATTTCATTGTAAACTCGTTAATTCCTTTGGGGTAGTTTACCATCATAAAAGATGTCCACTCAATTGAGGAATTTACATTATTCTACTTTCGTTGTGAAGAAATTTTTCTGCTCGGTTTTTTATGCAAAACTTGCTTTATTTAGCAGAAATATAATGAAAAGCACTTCAGGGTGGTTACCCTCTATAACATAATTTCTCGTGAAAATGCAAAAGCATGTAAACTTTATTTTATTATCGCCTACAACATATATTTTTTCAGATTTTTCAGCTTGAATTTACACCCACTTGGTAATTTTACTGTATACTCGTAAATTCCTTTGGGGTAGTTTACCATCATAACAAATTTTCACTCAATTGACGAATTTATATTATTCTACTTTCTTTGTAAATAAATTTTTCTGCTCGGTTTTGTACGCGAAACTTCCTTTATTTAGCAGAAATATTATAAAATGCACTCAAGGGTGGTTAGCCCCTATAACGTAATTTCTCGTGAAAATTGTTCGAAATTTTTTTTTAACTGGAAATTGAACTATTCCATTTGTTGTTAACAATTGATCTTTTGTAGTTACCAATTCAACTATTTAGTTTAAAATTAATCTTTTCTAGTGGACAATTCAACTCTTGATTGAAAAATTTATCATTTTCATCATTTTATAGAAAAATTTATTTCTTTGGTTGGAAATTAAACTCTTTTGTTGAAAATTCGTTTTTTTTAGACTTCACTCTTTTAACTGAAAATATAACTATTACATGTTTGGTTGAAAATTGATATTCAAAATTGCAAAGTGGTCTTTTTTGGTATAATTAATCTGCTTTTGTTTTTATATCAAAACCTTTTTTGGTTGAAGATTCATAATTTTAGTTGAAAATTCAATTATTTGGTTATAAGTTAACTTTTTTAGTTGAAAATTCATATTATAAAATTTTGCTCAAAATTCATGTATTTTGTTGAAAATTCAACTTTTTGATTGAAAATGTAACTTTTTCGTCATTTAAAATTGTAAATTCAATTTGTATTTTTATTGACAATTAAACTATTGTATTGAAAGCTGCACTTCTTTGTTCAAAATTCTTTTTTTTACGATGCACTCATTTAGTTAAAAATGTAACCATTTTGTTGAAAATTCGTTTTTTTTGGCGAGGTAAAACTAAATTTTTCGACCTGAAAATTAGACTATTCTATAAGTTGAACATTCAGCAATTTGGAAGACATTTCAACTAATTGGTTAAAACTGAGCTTTTTTGTTGAAAATTCGTCTTTTCGGGTGAAGAATTAATTTTTTTTTGTTACAAATTCATCTATCTGGTTAAAGATTCAATCGTTTTGTTAAAAATGTATCTTTCTTGATTGAGAATGAACTTTCTTGTTAAAAATTCACCTTTTTCGATTTAAAAGTCAAATGCTCTCTAAAAAATTCAACATCTTGGCTAGAAAACTTCAGTTCAACTATTATAATAAACATTCGTCTGTTTCAGTTAAGTTCAATTTCTTAGGTTGAGAATTCAACTATTTTGATAAAAATTCCGGTGTCTCATCGTTCAAAAATTTGGGATGAGTAGACAAATACTTTTCGTAAGCTTCTCTAGTAGTCCCGAGTTTTCGGGATAACTAGTCCATCTCCTTTTCCAACTCTCCTAATTATTTGGGACGACTGAACGCAGACTTAGAATTCGTTCTTTTGGATTCAAAATTCATCTTTTATGGTAAAAATGTCATATTTCTTGGTTGAAAAGTATCTTTTTAGTTGAAAACTCAATTTTCTTCGAAAAATGAGTCTTTTTAGCTTTAAAATTTAACTATTTTTTAAAAAGTTGAACTATTTTAGTAAAAATTCGTTGTTGAAAATTCGTCTTTTTGGGTTGAAAAATCATCTCTTTTGGCAGAAAATCATTTTTGGTTAAAAACTCAAATATTTTGGTAACTTAGTTTATGAACGGCCCCTAAGCTCTAGGTAGGGGACACAAAGGGTATAAAAAAAGTTCTAAGATCCTTTTTATATATCAAATGAAACTGATGAAAATTGGAGAATTTCTCAAATCTCTGAGATTGGCAAAAGTGTCATGCTAGGATCTTCGGGAATTTCCATCCGTTCGTTGATAACCCAGGATGACCTGATAGTACATAAGGTTGCAGTGCAAACAGGGAGTCTAGCATCCAGGCATACAGTCAAGCATACAGGCTGTGGCCTGGTTAATTACTCACCCCCATCCTGTGTGGCAGGCAGGCTTCGCTCTATCCCACCCCTTTAGCCCCCGAGCCTTTCCCGTCCAAGCCTGATGGATCACCCAGCTAGTCCGCCACCCACAGAATGGCCAACAATGGATTTTTGTTTCTTTTTATCGGAGGTAGGCGGATAGAAGGCTGGCCAGAACAGAGCATTTGTCGCTATAGAGAACTCTGCTCCGCACTACTCTTGTGTTCCCCTCGACCCCCGCGATTCGATTCGTTCCCTTGTGCTTGTGCAGCCAGCAGGCAGGCTCTTTAACCCTCGAGACAGAAATAAAGGCGAAACACAGGATGACCGATTGCACCACACAACCATTGTTCTTGTGGAAACTATTCGATACTCCATCCTCGCGAAAGGGGCTTGTGTCACTCCATTGATTTAGCTCTCACACGAATCACTCCTTCTCCAATGAGGAAAAATATTGATGTGTAAACACCTTTCACCCCGCACAGAAAAAACTCGGATTTAAAATTTGATTTAGGTCATTTTCATACAAACTCATTTTCAACTTCAGCTATGTTCGCTCTCTTGATCTATGTCAAAACTGAAAAATAATTAAATTTCTTTCAAGATTCGTATTGCTTAAAATGAACCAATTATGGTTTAATTTTCTTTCAGTACATTTTGACTCTGTTTCTTTGTACAAAATGAAACCTAATGTTTTTCTGTGTGAAATAGAAAGAAAAGCTTGCGTTAAAGCGAGGCATTTTTAGGAGAAATAAAAGTAAAAAGCGTCTGTTTATAGACATAACACAATAAATGTCAGTTGAAAATATTGATACCGAAGTTGAATAAAAATGATATTCAGTGCTTTTATACAGATTTCAGATTTTTATTCGATCAGCAAGTTGTGCATCAGAATGATCCGATTCTCAAGATCAATTGCCTGTCATGCACTTTCATGAGTATAAACTTCCGAGTGTCAGAATTTTCTAAAATATTCATTGTTGGTCCTAGAAAGTTGTAAGTCTTCCAGAAGTGAGATTCGGAACGTTTATAACTGGGTACATCTATAGAAACACTTTTAGGAAGAAAAAAAAATTTCGATTGTCGAATATTTGTTTCTTTTGTAGAAAAATATTTTTTTTCCACTGAAAATTTAACTCTTTAAGCTGATGATTCATCACATTAGTTGAAAATTCATCTCTTCGGTTAAAAATCTAACTATTCTTTGCTGAAAGCTCATTCTTTTTAGTTAAAAAGTCTACTTTTATATTTTTCGTTGAGAATGATTCTTTTTTGGTCAAAAATGTTATCATTCGGTTGAAAATGTAATTGACTGGTTGAAAATAAAAAAATCTGGTTGGGAAGTAATTCGTTTTGGTTAAGAATTAAACTGTTTTATTGAAAATTCACCTTTTTGAGTTTATAATTCAACTGTTTAGTTGAAATGTAACGTTTTTGTCGAGCGTTCATATTGAGGAGTTGAAAATTCAACTGTTTTATAGAAAACTCTAGTTGTTGGCTTGAGAATTCAACAATTTGATCACACTTCTTTTTTCTGGTTGGCCTGAAAAAATTTTCTTGGTTCAAAATTTAATTCATTTGTAAGAAATTCGCCACTTTACGTTAAAAGTTAAACTACTTTTGTTAGAAATCTCTTTTGGTTGAATGCTAATTCTTTTTAGTTGAAAAGTCTACTATTATATTCCCTGAAGAAGTGAACTGCAATGTTCACGAAACGTCGGCAAGTTTCGTAGTTTTGCACACGATTGAAACCCGAAAAAGCTTTAAATTTAAAGATTATACTCATGGTTGAAAATGTAATTATGTGGTTAAACATTGAATTACTTTGTTGAAAATTAAACTTCTTGGCTGAAATTGGAACTTCTTTGTTAAATATATTTTTTTGTTTGTTAAAAATTCATCATCTTATTAGTTTAAAATTTATTTATTTGGTTGAACATTGAACTATTTTGTTGGAAAATTCGTTTTTTCGTTGTTTGAAAATTAATTTTTGTTTATTGAAATCTTGATCTCAAGTAGCTAATCATTTATTCTAAACTGCGTGTGTGACGATGACACATTATAATTTTTTAAAGATTAAAATCAGTTGAATGGAGTTCTTAATAATTGAAAAGCACTTGTATAATTATTATTTTTATGCATGTCATTAACAATAAAATAATGAAATCAAAATTATTTTAATTTAAAAAATGCCTTTTGTAGTTGTACGTTCTGCTTCAAAAGTCGTCACAATAGTAGAATAATTGGTCTAAATTGAACCTTCTCATATATATTTCTTCAAATAATAATCTGAGCTAATGGTAATTTCTTGAATTGTTGTCACGTGTTTTGTGGAATTTAGCATTAGAACTGTCCTGGCCAATACAGCCTCGTATTTTGTGGAAGAGTTTGAGAATCGATAACATCTCGTTTCGTATCCCAATGAGGATAAAAGAGGTTGGTGAAGTTCTGAAACTGTTCCCTGAGGAAATCAATATGGTAATGCACTGCCTTAAGTAATGAGTCTCCGTAAGAAGAGTCGTCTTCTGGCGCGAATCGGAGCATCTAGAGAGGTTCGGCAGAAATGTATATATGTATAGCGGAAAAGAACAACCGTTGGTAATTAATCTGGGACACGGAGAGCTTAGGTGTCGCAGTTTAGGGGTGTCAGAGGACAGGCCTGAAGCCGCAGTCAATTCACCCCGACATCTCTCGCGGAAAGTCTCTGATACTTTCTGTATCGATCGTTACATAACTCTTCTCTTTGTTGTTGAACCTTCCTTGGAGAACATTTTTTCTGCTACGATACGATTAGCAAATATGAAATTAATAAAACGTGAAGTAGTAGACTGAACAAGTAGAAACATCTTCGAACAATTACTAATTAGTTTGATGTATTTCGGAAGAAGTATTCTTAACTAGGTTAGGTAATTCGGTAAATAATTTAAGTTCAAACTTACTATCTCAGTCCTAATTGAATTTGTCTCTTGGACCGGCCATCGTGTTGCGGTAATGGCAGCAGTTGTACATGGCATGTAAGGCATGCCAGGGGCTTCGCTTATTATAATGGCACGAAATTTGCATAATGGATACATATGCACGCGCCAAGAGGACTCCTTGACTCTGCCAGAGCCCCCTTGAGAGTTAGTTCTCCCGACTCGACGACATCTTAGTTGTTAGTTGTTGCTAGGTATACGTGGCCTATGCAAAGTTATTCTCATTGTGCGAACCCGTTAAGATCCTGGCTCAGAGTTAAGAGAGGAGACTGCAAAGTTTGCTTTCGTTCCAATACTTTAAGGCTCTTTGAAGTAATAAGAAATGCGATTCTAATTTTAAATCCTGCAATTTGGACCTCCATATGTCATCATCTAGTAATCTAGGCAATCCAAATTGTCTAATGATTCTCAAATTTATTCTTTAAACTTGATTCCAGCCGCAGGAATAATCAATGATAAATGTGGAATGAACCCTCTGATAAAGCTAATTCATCACTTTCCTCTTTATCGCCGGAAGGGTCAGCGTCGTTATACTTACAATGTATCATCTTGACTTGGACGAAGCTTGGCAATTAAACTTGTCCCCTGAATTTACGACCTAGGGCGATCTATTCGAGCAGGGATGGTTTTTGTATCAAGTTTCATGTTCCACCTCCGCGTGAGAAATTAATTGATGTTATTAGAGATTCCTTAGAAAAATTGAGGATAAAGAGAATATTTGTTAAGTTTTTTATAGAAGAATCGTCTGTATTTCAACAAATTTTCTTGAGAATATTTTCGAAAAAGCTTTTTTCAAGAATTTATGATAATTTCAAGTTTGCTCAAATAAATATAAACTTCCTTTTCCTACTAATTTGAAGTACACAATTAAAATGTTAATTCATCCAAATAACAAACTGTCAAAAAAGAAAGATATATTTCAGTCAATATGTTTGTATTTTATGTAGAATTTTAAAAACTGAACAGACTTTTTTAGCCTTTTCTCGAATCCCTCATTGTATCCAAGGAAAATGCAGAAGTCAAATTTTTTGAAAACAAGTTCTCGCGATCACAAAATTTGTTTGGTCCGCATAAAACTCACAGGATGTCTTCTTTATAAATGCAAACATTGTTATGAAAACATAGTAACAAATTTTACTTCTAAGTTATGTTCATGTCACTTTTGTGGATTTGATTACTGAAACCTTTGTTCTGAAACTGTTTACGCGATTTGTCATCAACATCGAAAGATTTTGCTTCAAAGTAACCCCACTAGGGAAATTATTATTGGAAAAGTAATTCATTAGTTATTCGATACCAGAGAGAAAACTATTGTTGATGAAAATTTCTTAAAACTGGTCTTGACTTGGTGCGTGATGCAAGTTCATAAGGTGAGCAACGCGACTCTTAATTCTCTTTTTCCCCATTCTCGTGAGACTGAACGAGCGTGGAAGCTCTATGCACCGAAATGATTGTTTAGCAGGAGCAGCGGCGCCAACTTGCGCTTGGTGTGCCCATTATCTCGTTGGAGCAACATTTCGCTACCAGGTGGAAGAGTGGGTGCTGTTAGAAGCAGGGTGAAGCTGGAGTAAGAAATGAAGAGCACTCTACTCTACTCTACGAGGTGTGAGGGCTGCAGAGACGTGAAGTGGGTTGAGTTGGGGTCATAGTGGACTGGAAAGCAAGGAGGCGGTAGTGACGGCATCGGGGGTGAGAAAGGGGTGCAACGTCCTGGTGATGGATTGTCCTCCGCATGTAAATATTTCACACTACACTCATCACAATTTTCCCTCTAGCCGCGTTGAATTCTGCCACGTCATAACTTTACGTTCCCTCCTCAACTCTTTTCTTCCACGTTCATCTGGAAAAAATGTATCATCCCTCATATACATCTGACATGCCAAGTCGTTCAACTTTTCACGTATTCCTTAAATATTTCTTGCGATTTTATCGACCAGGCATATTTCTCTCGATACGTTAGGTCACGTAAATGATTAGAATTATTTCCCAATCATCCTGAAATATTGACGTACATCACTGTCCCGTGCATAAATAATGGAACAAAGCCTTTATGGCAAATGGCACTTTCCGTGTGGAGAAATCTTCTGACGCTGACCAGATTGCCTGGTCTGGGTCTGGACAAAACTTTAACTTTTTTTTTGCTAGCCCCAGGCCAGACCGTATGGTCAGCCGCTAGTTATTGGCTGATTAACGCCAAAACTTGACCAGGCCAGACTGTCAATGTAATGAGAAAAAAAGACTTGAACTTGAACTTAGAACTTTTATTGTTCTTGGATAGCTGAGCAGCGCCAGTCCTGGACCAGACCCAGACATTTCACAATAGAAGGTCTAGGTAAAGTCAGCCCTGTGCTAGATCTGATACCAGACTACCATGAAATTTTTCACACGAGTTACTAGGTTATACATTTGGACAGGAGTAGTGCACTTTCCCATGTATATTAAGAAACATACATATCTGCTTCTCTTTTCAAATATTTTTTTGTAATCATAAGTGATCAAAGAGAGGTGACGGGTAAATGCCACCGAGAAAGAATCCTTTTTCTGTAAAAATAAAACGTGTAGTAGGATTGGACGAGGTAGCATTGTTCCCTGGAGAGTTTCTTGCTCGTGAGAGGTAATCGCCCATGACGATAAGGTACATTAGTTCTGAAGCGAGTACTCGTATGACGAGAAAAGCGTTAAACGATACAGCTCGTTGAAGAAAACTCTCGCAGATGCAATGGTACTGGTGGCAAGTATCGGCTTCGCCAAAGGCGCAGAGAACATGCTCCTCCATCACAGCACTAACGTCACATTATTTGCACCGAACGTCGTTAATCACAAGGAGTTATCTGTATTGCACCGGCCATTAAATTCAATTTCCATATAAATTCAAATTATTTGATCGAAACGTTAGTTAGAATCGTAATTGCATGACATAATCATAACGATCGTATACAGTTCTGTTAAACACGAACGCTTTCCGAATTGACGACCAATCCTAATTTCGCCCTCGCCGGTTCGACTAATTTACGGCATGTCACACTGGAATTGGTATTGCGTCTCATGAATGTAACTCGTGCAAAACGATTCGCGAAATAAGACCTCCTTCGCACCTCGCGCACTGCTCTCATAAGGCGAGGGAGATACTTTCGATGTCTTGCGAACTCTCTGGGTAATGCAGACTCAAGTCTTTGATAGATGCATGACGAGGTCCCGCAAGATCCATGGTGATTACCACGTATTTCTCATAAAAAAACACGTTTTGATACATTTTGTTTTTAATCGTAAATATTAGGTGAGTCAAGTTGACCCTCAAAATATGTCTTTACAATCAGTAATATAATACGAATCAAAAAATACTTTTGGTATTTTAAACCCATAAGTCTACTTTATAGGGTCCCAAAAAAACCCTATAAGTGAAAAATTGGATTTAGTGAGTGTCTGGCACCAATTATAATTTTTTGGTGCTGATTCTTTTAGTAAAAATTGTTTCTTAAATATAGAAAATTGCTTTTAACTGATATATATATATATATATATATATATATATATATA
>JAABKJ010013694.1:0-10259 GCA_011634705.1 Andricus grossulariae
TTAAATAATATGTACATCCCATTAGCAACCTTATTTTTCAATAAGTACCGGGAAGACATTCTTTAGAAAAATATTCTTACACATATCATGTATAAAAGTAAAAAAATTTTGTTGTTGTTAAAACCTGAAAATATGTAAATTATGAATATTAAGGAAAATAGATCATAGTGCCCAGATCTAATGTTTATGGTTGATTAAAAAGATATACATTTTTAACCTAAAATGGAATAGTTATATTTACATTTTAAAACAAATATAATTTTTAACCAAAGAAATGAAGTGTCAACCAAAAAGATGAATTCTTCCCCAGAAAAATAGTATTCTACTGCAAGAGATGAATTTTCAACTAAATGCATGAATTTTCAACCAAATAGTCGAATTTTCAGGTAAAAAAGACACATTGTCAACCAAACACGTAGTTAAATTTTCAGATAAAACATTTATTTTAAACAAAAAAGGAAAAGAATTTTCAACAAATGAATTATATTTTTTATCAAAGAAATGGATTTTCAACTATAATGATGAATATTCAATAACAAAAAATTTAACCAAATAGTTGCATTTTTGACCAAAAAGAACAATTGTCAATCACACAGATATATTTTCTGTTAAAAAAATCCCTGCTAAAAAAGCAAATTTTCAACAAAATATTTAAATTTCTAACCGAAGAAATTAATCATCTGCTAAAAAGGTGAATTTTTTACCAAGAAGATTAATATTCTACCACAAAAGACAAATTTTCAACAAAATGCATGGATTTTCAACCAAATAGTTGAATTGTCAGGTAAAGATGATACATTTTCAGCTAATCATGGAGTAGTTAAATTTCCAGTTAAAAACATAATTTTCACCAAAAAATAAAATAACTTTCAACAAAGCAACTAAATTTGTAACCAAAGAAATGAATTTTCAACTATAATGATGAATCTTCAATAAAAAATTTTTGTTAACCATATTCGACCAAAAAGTTGAATTTTCAACCGTAGAGATTATTTTTCTACCAAAAAAAAGACGAGTTTTCAACAAAATACATGAATTTTTAACTAAAGAATATAAATTTGAGTCCAAAATTGGAATATTGATATTTTTAGTTGAAAAATTTCTTTTTATCAACAAAAACAAAACGAATTTCTAGAGAACTTTAGGGAATAAATTCAATTTTATTACGAAGTATTTCTATGGATTTCAACAGTTTCCAGGGATATAAAGGAATTTCAAAAGATTTGAAGTTATTTCAAATGATTCCAAAGAATTGAAAGTGATTTCGTTTCAAAAATGTGCACAACTCTTAATATTTAACAATTTGTTATTATGGATTTTTAAATACTTTGATTTTAATATTATAAAAAAAAAAAATATTTTAGGGACGTAAACACGCGGTTCGCGAGAGAACTTTATGGAATAAATTACATTTTATTTCGGGGCATTATAAATGGATTTTCAACAACCTAAGTATTTCCAATTTAGGAAAATAAATCCTCTGATGACAGAAATTATTTTTCAAAAATCATTTCCCCCATATTTCTCCTTTTACGTGAAAAAATTATTCTAATTCCCTTTTTTTGCGCTGTGATTTTGATTTTTTAAACAAAAAATTTTCTTTTCTAGGAATGGACAGATAAGCATGGACATGACATTCACAAACAAGGCGATGCAACCGATGGGAGGTTTCGCCATTCAGTTGAACAAAAACAGTTTTGGCCTGACGCCAGCGGCTCCTCTCCAGGTTCCAAGTCCTTTGGCACCCGGAGCAAGTATAGAAGTCAGCGTGATATTGTCAACTTCCGGCGCCGTGCAACGTATGGAGCCTCTTAATAATCTCCAAGTCGCTATCAAGAATAATATCGACGTTTTCTACTTCGCTTGCTTAGTTCCCATGAACGTCTACTTCACCGAAGATGGCCAACTTGACAAGCGAGTGTTCCTTTCCACATGGAAAGACATTCCCGCACAAAACGAGGTTTGAAAAACACGAAAATGCCAGATTTTTTTTCTACTTTAAACTGCTTTTTTTCAACAGTGTCGAATTTTCAAACAAAAAAGATTAAACTTCAACCAAATAGTTGCATTTTAAACCAAATAGTTGCATTTTAAACCAAATAGTTGAATCTTCCAGCTGAAATGACGAAAATGAAACTGAGAACTTTTTTACTAAAAAAGACGATTTTTCGACAAAATAATTAAATTTTCAAGAAAATAGTTGAATATAAAAAAAGTAGAATTTTCTATCTTTAAAGATGAATTATTAACCAAATAGTTGAATTTTCAAACAAAAAATATAAAACTTCAACCAAAAACAGTTGGATTTTCAACCAAATTGTTGAATTTTTCAATGAAAAAGACAAATTTTTTAGTAGCAGTTGAGTTTTCAACAACAAAACTAAATTTTGAACATAGTAGCATTTTTAACCAAATAGTTGAACCTTCAAGGCGAAGACAAATTTTTTAGAAAATAGTTGAATTTTCAACCATGAAAGATGAATTTTTAACCAAGAATTTAAATTTGAAATTAATTAAGAGTTTAAATTAAGTATTTACTATATAAAAATATGAATTTTCAACAAAATAATGAAATTTTCAAAAAAATAGTAGATTTTTTAAACAAATAGTTGAATGCTCAACCTTTAAAGCTGAATTTTCAACCAAATAGTCGAATTTTAAAACAAAAAAGATTAAGCTTCAACCAAAAACAGTTGAATTTTTAACCAAATAGTTGAATTTTCAAGGCAAAAAGACGAGTTTTTTTTAGAAGACATTTGAATTTTTAATCGAAGAACGAATTTTCTTCGAAAAGAGATGAATATCCAACATAAGTTACATTTTTTTACCAAAAAGCAGGCTTTTTAGGAAAACAGTTAAATTTTCAACAAAATAATTAAATATTCAACATAATAGTGGAATTTTTAACCAAACAGTTTAATTGTCTGCCTACAAAGATGTATTGTTTACAATATACTTGACTTATCACATACAAAAGTTTAAATTTCAACCAAAAATGGAATAGTTAAATTTTCATTTAAAACAGTAATTTTTAAACAAAAAGAAACGAAGTTTTAACAAAATAGTTAAATTTTCAACCAAAGAGATGAATTGGCAACCAAAGATATGAATTTTCAATTGAAAAACATCAGAAGAATTTTTAACAAAGTAGTTCAGCTTTCAACCAAGTTAAATTAAATAAAAAAGAGTTAAACAAAACAATTAAATTCAACCCAAAAAGATTATTTCTTAACCAAAAATGTAATAGTTGATATTTTAATCAAAACAAAATTTTACTTTTAAATTAGAAATAGTTAAATTATTTTAAAAATACGATTTTTCAACAAAATACGTTTTTTCAACAAAATAAGTGAATCCTCAACAAATACAGATTAATTTTTAACCAAAAAGATCAAATTTCTACCAAAAGAGATGAATTTTCAACCCAAATATATGAATTTTCTACAAAAATAATAGAATGTTAAAAAAATAGTTAAATTTGCAACCAATAAAAAGGATTTAAAACAATGTTGTTCAATTATCAAAGATGAATTCTCAATGAAAAATTTAATAGTTGAATTTTCAACAAAAAACGGTCGATTTTCAACCAAATAAAAAGGATTTTGAACTAAGTTGTTCAACTATCAAAGATGAATTCTCAATGTAACATTTAATAGTTGAATTTTTAACTAAAAGCTATCAATTTTCAACCAAAATTGAAATAGTTAAATTTTCATTCAAAAAAATTAATTTTCAATCAAACAAGACGAATTTTCAACAAAATAGTTCAATCTTTAACCGCTGAAATGATTTATTAACAAGGCTTAACTTTCAGCCAAGTAGTTGAATTTTCAAAAAAAAGTACTAATTGAAATTTCAACTAAAAAGGATCAATTTCAGACAAAAATAAAAATGTTAAATTTTCAGTTAAGAAAGTTAATTTTCAATTAAAAAAAAAAGGATTTTTATCCAATAAAAAGTATTTTTTTAAGAAAGTTGTTTGTGTGCCAAATATGAATTCTCAGTAAAAATTAAATAGTTTAATTTTCAATTAAAAACTATAAATTTTAAACCAAAACTGGAATAGTTAAATTTTCAGTTTAAAAAGTTAACGATAAAAAAAATATGAATTTTAACATAATAGTTCAATCTAACCACTCAGATGAATTATTAACAAGGTAGTTCATATTTCAACTAAAAATAATCAATTTCAGACAAAAATTAAATAGCTAAATTTTCAATAAAAAAAAAAGAATTTTCAACAAAATAGTTTTATCTTCAACCAATAAAATGAATTTTTAACAAAGTAGTTCAACTTTCGACCAAGTAGTTCAATTTTCGACCAAATAGAGTTTTTAACCAAAAGCGATTTCAATTAAAAAGAATTAACTTCCAACCAAAAATACTTGGATTTTCTTATTGGGTTGTTAATTCATTTCGCATTTTTGCGATCAAACAGGGAAGTTTCTTGAAAGCAGGAGAAAAAAGAGGAATTGTATAAAAAAGGAGAAAAGTGTGTGAAGCCTGTTAATCTGATATTTTATTGTTTTACAGGTTCAGTATACTTTGACCGGAGTGATGTCGACTGCGGACCAAGTGGTTCAAAAAATGCAGCAAAACAATATCTTCACTATCGCGAAACGAAACGTAGAAGGACAGGATATGCTTTATCAATCTCTCAAATTGACAAATAATGTTTGGGTTCTGAATGAATTGAAAATCCAGCCAGGAAATCCCGATGTGACGGTAGATACTAAATATTTCTTTGTTTATAAATACAAATTTAATACCGATTATTAACTTTTCATTAATTGTTTTTTATTTGCAGCTTTCTCTAAAATCCCGTACAGTCGAAGTTGCTGCTGGAGTATTCCAATCGTACAACGCCATTATTCACTCCTAAATCCCGAGACCATTCCGCGAGCATTCATGTTTGCATGTGTATAAACTTTAAGAGAAAAAAAAACGTAAACATAATTTAGTATTGATGCCTGTTTGATACGCCGAATCGCTACACGTACCAGCAATATGCTCGTTCCTTTTCTGCTTGTACAGTGGTGAATGACAACGATAAGAGTTGATAAATCATTTTTTTGGAGTTTTTACTGATTTTTAGATTATTCAAGTATTAATTACTACGGTAAATGAAATCAATTTTTAAAGGATGTGATCAAGTTTTGTCGTCGTTGGCATCGGCTTAAGATCTATTAACAATAACTATGTACAAATGGAAATAAAAATTTAATTATTACCAGAAAATATCTCTTTCCTTTCCTGGAAAAAAATGCCCTGACAATTCCAGGTACATCAAGTTTTTTCAAGGTATAATTCAAATATTTCGCATTTTTAAAAACAATCGACTCGGAATACAGTGAACTCTTGCTTATTCCAAGTCGTCCATGCTGGGATATTCCAAGTGACGCAGTTCCGTCACCTCCCACCACGGACCCTGAATAGTTTCGCCCGCGTCAGTGGCTGGCCAATTAAAAAGAGGCTTGAAGAGCGGGAAGCCTCGTTAGTTTGAATTGAGTATTTTAGCATGGCGTCATGGGAATGCATACGACTTTTTTGAGAAAATATTCTAAACGTAAAAGTAAGTAATAATGTACGAATATTAATATTTGTCGTCAAGTGTAGATTGTATTTTTTCAGTCATGTTCCATTCTTTTGTCGATTGACGACCTTACAGTGTCAAGAAATAAAATAAAATGTCCAAAATTAGAGGTTAGTTTCTCAGGTCGATTTGATCAGAATCGAGTACTCTAACCTCACATTTCGGATAGTTGATTCTATTTCGTGAAACTGAAACGTCTTCAACCGATAAAAGGATAAAACAGTATTGCTACACTTGAAAAATATTACTATTCACACATTTATAACTTTTACGTTAGAATATTTTCTCCAAAAAGGCGTATGCATTCCCACGTCAACATGTACCAACTATGCTAACCTTCCTGACATTTTCACCTGTGCTGTCATGATCGTGACGTCATGCTACAATATTCCCCGAAATATTTGAGACGTTCTTTCATTCTATTATATTGGTTTTTAGTTGGCAAATTGAAATATTTCAAGGAAATGCTATATTTGTCACGTCGTACGTCAACAAAAACACTGGCATGCATGATGCGCAAATGCAAGGACGCATACATGCTTAAAGCGCACGCATCGATTAAAGGCCGGGGCAGCCAATGAACGTCGCTTGACAAAATCACCTTACGACTCACGCTAGAGATGGGGGCCCCTGCAGCCTTGAAATACCCAAATGTTTACGTTTCGCGACCCTTGGAATAAGCAAGAGTTTACTGTATATACACAGTTTCGCGAGTCTATTAACATGTTTTTTTTTCAGTTTCTATGGATTCAATTAATATGTTTATTTGAATTTGTTTCTGAAGTCCATGAATTTGAATAATAATTCTAACACATTTTTTTTTATTATCTTATACTTAAAATTCAGGGCATATTTGGATAAAGTTAATGTGGATACTACATTAAATTCAATTTAACCCGTTTCAAATTCCCAACTTTTTATGTAAAAATATTGCATTTTCAACGAGATAGATAAATTTATAAACAAAATAGTTGAATTTTAACGAAAAAGATTCATTTTCTTTCAAAGAAGACGACTTTACAACAAAATAAATGAATTCTTAACCAAAGTGATGAATTTTCAACTATAATGATGAATCTTTAACTGGAATAGGTAAATTTGTAACCAAAGCGAAGAAGTTGGAACGAAAGAGTTTAACTTTCAAACAAGTAGATTTATTTTCAACCAAATATATGAATATTCAATAAAATAGTTAAATTTTCAACTAAAAAATACCAATTTTCAACCTAATAGTGGAATTTCGAACTAAAAAAAAATCAATTTTCAACCAAAAATGGAACAGTTTCAGTTTAAAAAATTAATTTTTTAACCAAACTGATGAATTTTGAACTAAAATTATGAGTGTTCAACTGGAATACTTTAATTTGAAACAAAAAAGATGAATTTTCATCTAAAATGATAAATCTTTAACTGGAATAGTTGAATTTTCAATAAAAAAATGAATTATGAACAAAGAAGAAAAAAAAGTCGAATTTTCAACAAAATACATAAATTTTCAACTAAAAAAGATAAATTGCCCAACAAAACTTGAATAGTTTAATTTTCCGTTGAAACCATTATTGTTCAAACAATAGATAAATTCTTAAGTACAATAATGGAATATTCATTTGGAATAGTTAAATTTTCAGTATAAAAAAAAAATATATATATATAAACTTATTACAAAAATAGTTATATATATATTTTTTAATGCACTTTGTACTGGAATAGTTGAATTTTAAACCAAAAAGAATTTTTTTAAATTAAAATGATTAATCTTTAACTAAAATAATTGAATTTTAAATCAAAAAGATTAATTTTCAACCAAGAACATTTATTCCAAAAAAGATGAATTCTGAACAAAAAACGCGGTAGTTGATATTTAAACGAAGAAAGATTTTAACTTTTAATTGTATTTTATTACTCTCCCTTTTACAGTTGATTCAGCCAAAAAATTCGACTTTTCAATACTAGTTAAATTTTCAACTGAGAATAATTTTCCAGTCAGAGAGAAAAAATTAAAATCGAACTGTTGAATTTCTAAGCAAAAAGATTAATTTTCAAACAAGAATATTAATTTTCCACTAAAAAGAACGAATTTTCAACTAAAAACGTTTAATTTTCAACAAAAAATAGAATATTTAAATTTTAAGTTAAAAAATTAATTTCAAATCAAAGAAAAGCAAAATTTCAAGAAAACAGTTAAATACAGTAATATGAAGCTACTTTTACAAATGAGAAATCTGCAGTTGGAATAGCTCAACTTTCAGTTTGAACAAATTAATTTCACACGAAAAAAACTATTTTTCAACAAAATATTTAAATACAGTAATATAACAATACTTTTACAAATCACTAACAATTCCAGGTTTTCCAATAAAAATTTAATTTTCTTTACGATTCTTAATTTCTCTGAATTGCTGTTTTAAGGTTATTTTATGAATTTAATAAATCGTTTCTTCAACTTTTTATTTCAAAATAAATTTTCTATTATAATTCAGAAATATAGCAATTGAAATTCTGGAAATTTTTGTTTGCAAAAAAAAAGAATGTTTAAATACAAACAAATTCTGAGTTGGAAGAAAGAATTGTCAAAATCTGAAGAATTCTGATTTGCAACAGGGATTGTTTTTGTGAATTCACTTTTTCGAAATCAGAATTAAAAATTATTATTCAAGTGAAAATAATCGGATGGGTATTTTTTGAGAAAAGTATATTTCTTTACTTAATTCCTAATAAATAAAGCAAGTTTCATCAGATTATATGGTAGAAATTTTTTGTAATGTGGTTTTCTGCCACCTCATGAATATACCAAGATGAAAATGAATATAATCGGAGGGGTGTTTTTTGAATTATTAAGCCATTAAGAAATTTTCAGAACGTATGGCAAATATTTAATAACAGTTTTTTATTGATTGTGGTTGTATGTAACCCTACGAGCATTTTAAACTGAAAATAAAAAAAATCGAAACAAGTGGTTTTTGAAAAGTCAGTTTTTAAAATATAAATATCAACGAAGAATAGTTTGTTTACGGGCATTTCAAAAAGTATATTACGTTTAACTGTGAGTCTCAATAAAATTGTACACTTTCATAATAAAATATTTTGTTTTATTCAAATTTTGTCATTCCATATAAATTAAAGAAACAAACCTAAACTTTCCAGAAAGCGTCCCTCCAACGATTTTCATTTAAAAATATTCGTGGGGTAACAGATAACCCATATTCAATAAAAAATATTAATCAATATGTACCATACAATCTTATGAAAATTTCTTAATTTCTTTGTAATCAGATACAAAAATCGGCTTTTTTCAAAAAGCGCCCAACCGGTTATTTAGATTTTCATTTAAACTTGGTTCAGGTTCCGCCCTTGTGGGATTTCATATAATTTTTTAAAGAAATTATAAAACCTATATATTTAATTATTAGTTTTTGTCCCCGTTCATGTTTAATTTTGAGTTTCATTATGCCTCAAATTAATAATTATGGAGTGACTTTCGCTTATTTGATAATTATTATACCACAGGGCCCAATCTCTTTCGTGATAAGCGCAACTCACTCGCTTCTAGCCTTGTTATCCTTCCGGGGATCAAGGAATTCTCGTGATAAAGGGAAGTGTAGGAAGAAATATAAATTTTAGATCAATCTGAAATTCCCGTGTACAAGTTCGTTCAGCAACACCGCTTCGATACAGCTCGCTGATCAATCTATCTGGCAATCACCCCAAGCGAAGAGCTTCACTAAGTCATCATGTGTCATATTGAAGCGATTTTTTTACAACTTTTTACGATTGTTGATTCGCAAGGCAAGGTATTTTTGAAAATTTATAGAAAAAAATAATAACTAAAACGAATAATTAAATATTTCTTTACATTCTGTAATAAAACGAATCTACAAATTTGTAAATTACGATTAAAAATACAAGGATTGTAGATAGGGAATCTGGATCGTCTTGATACAAACGATAACATAAATAGTTTTACATTTTTTTATTTACCGAATATAAAGAGAGTTGATATCAAGTATTAGCATTGAACCTTCTTTCTGAACGAGCATCCTTCCGTGAGGCGAGCTTTGCCACCGGTGGGCGTGCAGAGTATCGTGCGGCATCCGTCGCATTCTACTGGCCTCTGGGCGTGCGAGAATATGGTTTTAATAGCATAACAGCCAGGGCACTTTACGTCCATAAAGTAACTGTTGGGCTTTTGGACAAGCCTCTTTAGCTTGTGTTTCCTCTTCTCCTCTGCTGGTGACGGGTGCAACAAATCTCTTGCCAAGGGCATTCTGTAATGAGAACACCAATAAATAATTAAATACTTCATTACAACTGTAAAATTGAAACCCGAAAATTATTATTCATGTAGACCTCAGTCTCACTTTACAGATAAAAATTACTGTAAATAGTATCACAAAATTTGCAAAAATAGTGTCATAAAATTGTTCAAGCAATAAAAATGAACTTCTAATAACTGAATTAATAGAACTCAATAAGAAAAGCAAACTATTTTTGGTTGAAAAGTCTATTAAATTTTTGGATAAGAATTCTTTTTTTATTTAAAAATGTTATTATTTTTTTGGTTCAAAACTGAATTACTTTGATGAAAATTCAACAATTTTTTTAAAAAGTGGTACTTCTTAGTTTAATTTTAAATAATTAATTATTTAATAATATATATATATAATAT
>JAABKJ010013695.1:0-10259 GCA_011634705.1 Andricus grossulariae
GAACACCGGTACAAGAGTCCAAAAGTTGTTTCATAATAGGTACATATAGGTCGTTCCGCTTTTTCATAAATATAATATCTTTGCTTAGACTAAATTAAAATCGTTTCATAATTAATGAAAATCTCAAAACCCCTCAAATGTTGTCTCTCGAGAGGTATCTCAAACCTTATAAACTTTCTAGAATCATATCATTATAAATTAATTGGACCAAGAAAAGATTTCGCGACGGGTATTAAGTTCTGGTATCAAAGGAAACTAGACGCGGTGGTTGTATTCTTAATAATTATTTGTGTTCGAAATTTGTCTTTGATGCTGTGAAACCCCGAGAGATTATTTATTTAAAACTATAAAATTTATAACTCTATTATTTACAAAGTTAACTCACATATTTCAATTTTTTGGAGTCTGGATATTGTTATAAACTATATTAATCGTGGAGTGAATATTTTTTTTATTGGAAGGACATTTTTTTAGCTTCACATTTTACTAAGATATTTATATATTCATTTAATTCTTTCTGAAGATTGATTTGCATTTTTTATATTGGATAAATCAAGGTGGCCGCTAGACCGGCAAACCTGGAATTTTTAAAACCAGGAATTTTATCATTTTTTTAAAGCAAAATCTATCTAATCACTCAAAATATCACAAATTTCATATCATTTGAAATAATGTAATTTAAAATAGGTTTGTTTTCGACTTTTTTTAATGTTAAGTTCAATTGTTAACTTTTTAAATTTTAAAATCGTTCATTTTACAATGCGTAATTACAAAATATTTTACATTAAATATTTTCATTTTAGTTCTTGAATTTCAATCATACATTCTCAGTCTTCATTTTTAGGCCTTTGTTTTCAATTAAAAACTTGTTTAATGCAATTTTCAATAGGTAAAAAATTTAATATGTTTGAAATTAATTTTTTTTTATTAAAAACCTTTCGAGTAAATCAACTGTGAATGCAAATTAATTGATGGTTTACACGTATAAAATGGAAGCTTTCAAAACTTTTTAATTAAATAATTATTGATATTGCATATTCAACTTCTAATTTAAAAAGTATTTAGTCTCAAGCGCAATTTAAAACGTCCAATTTTTAATGTTTCTATCTTAAAGTTTCTTAAAAATGATATAATTTTTAACATTTACAAATTTATTGATTCATTCTTTAGTTTAGAGCATTGAATATCATGACGTGGATATTTATTTTTTAACCAGAAATCTTTGAACTTTTAAACTTATAAATTTGAAATTTGAATTAAACATTTTTTATTCCGAAGGACGTAGATATTTTTTCCTCGATAAAACAGCCACCCTGATCAAATTAAATTATATTTTGAGCTCGCTATATTGAGCACTACTAATTTACAGGGTGCACAGTCTTTCCCTTTTTTTCTTATTTTCCCCTTTTGTCTTAAAATTCCCCTTTTTTCCCCTATTCTCAAAAAACTTCTCCTTTTTCCCCTTTTCTCTTTGAATATACGATATTTGAAAATACAATATTTGAATTACGCGGAAAATTCTCTAAAATTAGTAAGTGTACCCATTTAAAGAAATTATAGCACTTGAATAAATTATTCATGAATTCTTCCTATTGGTTCAAAAATGATGAATATGTTATATTTACAGCTTATACTAGTGAACTATAATAAAAAATTACGACATTTAAACATACATTTTTTGCTCAATCACCAGTTTTTGAAAATGTGCAAAAAGATTTTTTATTTATTGAGTCATATGCACACATTTAAAAAGTAAGTTTAATATGTTGAACCTGAAATTTATTCAGCTTGAACCAAAGAAAAATTTTATCATCTTGCTTTTTCGGGAAAAAAACTTTGGTCGCGATTTAGGATTTTTGGGATTTCATCTTTTTTTTGCGATTTTAGGACTTTAGATACACCACGAAAAAAAATCTTTCCCACGAATAAAAAATGATAACATGTTTCTTTGGTTCAAGCTGAAGAAAAATGTCAGGTTCGAATCTATTCGAAAAACATGTTTTTGTACATTTTCAAAAAATTTTAAATGAGCCAAATTCTTTTTTAATTTTCAAAATGTTAAATATTGTTAACTTAAAAATGAGAACAGAAGATATTAACTGAATTCAATTTTTTTTTATGATTCATTTTCGATGTCAGAGTATAAATTGTTATCTCTCAGCTCAAACGAATCGATCAATTTTAGCATTTTTACTTCGCTCTACTGAAGAGTTTAGTTTTAAAAATATTTAAATTGAATATCAAAAACAGTAGAATTCATTCAAAAAATACGATTTTTTGGCAAAATAGGTTATTTTTCAACCAAATTTTGAGTTTTTAATGCAAAAATACCACCAATTTTTACACAACAGTTGAATTATCAACCAGTGAATATAGATTATTGACGAAAAAGTTATCTTTTAACCAAATAGTTGCATTTTTTAAGAAAACAGGGGAATCTTTAACCGAAAAAGACTAATTTTCAACAAAATAAGTACATTTCTAACCAAAAAGATGAATTTTCAAATAAAATTATATATTTTCAAACAAAAGGGTGATTTCCAATCAAGAAGATTAATTTTCTGCCAAAAAATACGGATTTTCAACAATAATGATGAATCTTCAACAAAAAAAATAAAGTTTTCACAAAAGTTGTTCAACATTTAACTAAATTTCAACCAAAGAAGATAAATTCTCATCGAAAAATATAATACATTGTTCGGTAATTCAACAACAAAGATTTAAATTTTAAATTAAAAACTAGCAATTTTAGCTGAATTTCAATTTTTATCAGGATCCATAATAATTAAATTGATAGCCCTTTTTATACATGTTAGATGAGAACTAATTATTATTTTATTGTTATTCTATAATTTTCCCGACTCTAAAGCGCCAAATTTACTGGAAAAATTTGAATTTTTACATTTTTCACAAGTTTTAAATTAATAATATTAATGAATAAATTAACTTCGTTATTTTGGGCAAAAAATGTGACCAAAATGAACCTTTTCATAAAATAAGTAACTTTTCAGTAACCGCGGGTCAAAAAAGTAACTAAGTTACTAAAAAGTAACCCGTTCCGAATTGTGTATTTTACTAAGTTTATTTTTCTTCTGACTTTTTTATATTACTGTAAATGGATTTCCAACAACCTAAGTACATCCAATTTTTAAAAATAAATTCTTGAATGGCAAAAATCATGGACAAATCTATGAAAATTTTTAAAAAATATAACATTTCTTATAAAAAGGTTGTTTGTTCTTTTCGACATGTAAAAATAAATGTTAAATCTTTCCCCTATTTTCCCCTTTTTCGTGAGAAAATTACCCTTTTCCCCTTTTTTTGAGCTCCTTTTGCGCTGTGATCCCTGAATTTATAATACGATGTCATCTTTTTAAATTGTGAATACGAAAGTGCCAAACTACAGGTTGTATATTTATAACATTCAGACCGTTTCAGTATTCAATATTACGAAATTCTGTCGTTTCCGTTTTCTTTTTTGAGATGGTACAATATTCTGAAAATATTGTTCTTGCAATCAAATTAGATTATATAATAATTAGTTTAAATATTGTATAAATTTAATATTTAATGTTTATTTCCTTAAAGTTTCTAGTTTCCAAGCAAATTTCCTAAAGTATTGAATAATATTCTGTAGTTGAAACGGTGTATGATTTCAGGCAAAGTTTGAGTGAGAAGCTTGAATCAAAGCTTCCAAGTTTAGGTGATGTGTCGGCCATGCCCCGACACACATTTCCTAACGTGGAATTTTATCACCTAGACGCTATTATTAAAAATCGTGGAATGTGTGTGATGGTGTGAATGAAATATGCAATTTTTTAGATACAGCTATAGGAATGTTCTGGAATGATTACTTAGTTATAAGTAGGAAGGGCCAGGGTAAAATATCACTCGTGCGGGACATATATTTTTCTTTGGGTGAAACTGCTATTTTTGCCTTGAAAAAATTACACAGTGGGTTAAGATATACTTCAAATTGTGCAATGTCTTCTTGATAATGATATAAATTATTATAACGATAATTAGTGTGTATCGTCGGAGAAATTAAAGTATTCGAAATGAGAAAACGTATTTCTCGAATACAAATCGCGTTGCGAATTAGGATGTTGAGCTAATAGTGCCTACCAAAAAAAGGAAATATAAGCCTTGAAAATAATGGTAGGACCAATCTTCAAATGTTCGTCCATCTAGTGATGGATGGACATTAACCATTTCCTTCCACGTGAGTCACTATGTTGATCTGTATTTTTATTATTTATTGATTTCTGTCGATGTTTTGTTACCTGTTTTTTTTGCTGTGCTTGTTTTTGGTTGCTATGTACTTTTTTTCCAGGATGAACTTATCACCAATAATACATTAAAATTGATACGTAATTTTATAATTCTCATTTACAAGGTTATATGTATAATTTTATAATTGATAAGTATATAATTTTAAATCACACACTACTTATTTTACCATAATTATGAAGATTCGTAAACATATCATACGTTTTTTAACTTTCATTCTTCCGGATTACAAATTTCCTGATTTATATGCAATTTTTATTAATATGATATAAATCTACGTTGCACTTTCATTCTTTTTGGTACGTCGGCCTCTAACCTTGGTTTCCTCCGTATTCCAGTATTCCCGGTTTTTAAATTTTTGGTTTATTGTTGTATAGAAATAAAATATACTCATATAGATTTTTTTTTGTTTCCTGTTTCACTTTTCGGAAGTGCAATACAGTGTGAACAATTTAGTGCAATTTAAAACTTGATAAATTAATCCAATTAAGTATATTTATTTAAAAGTTGCAGGTTTCATAAATGAATTATCAATTACTACATGTACTGAAACTATTTATTTTAAATATATTTTACATTCTTTTTTAAAGGTATGCCTATGCAATCTTTGGAACTTCTGCTCTTAAAGGTGTATTATGTATAAAATTATGATGTTCTTCAACTTTGATGATCCTTTCAATTTCAATACTATTAACTTACATATTTCAGATGTGGTAGGCATCATAATGTGGATGAATAATTTAAATTCGTAACTTTATTTGTAATTAAATGTATTTGTGTTTATTATTTTTTAACAACGGATTATATATTTCTTTATTTCAGTCTGCCGGGATACTGATGCCTATGACTTATGATATGAAGGTTACGAGAATTTCGGCTCTGGAAAAAATAACAAAGTATGCTTACATGTTTTAAATTTGAACATTTATGAATAATTAATAATTCATGCGCATGATACCTACTTCTACCTTTTAAATATATATTGAATTTTGATATAAACTCTAATTGTTTTTTTTTTTGTTTTTCATTTATTTTTTAATTATCGTCTTTAAATTTCACGGTAGGGTGCGTTCAAATGTAAATTACCAAACATTTTTTTCGTTTCTTTTTACGCAAGAAAAATGGGGCTTTTAGTTTTTTTATGAAACAGAATAAACCAAATACTTATCTTTTCTATGTTATTTATATGTAATTAATGTGACAAAACATCTATATAAAATAATTAGAAGGCACCACAGGATGATCTCTGTAGCCTCCAATAAGAAGCTCCTTTTCATTTTTTTTTCTCTGTTCAAGGAGTACATAATGGATTTCTCATATTTTATTTGTAGGTGAATTCTACCATCGTTATCATCTTGAAAAAAATTTGAATATAATTATAACTTAATTTATTACAATTGGCTCTTAAATTTGTTTAACGCTTAACTTATTTGTAAATTATATTGCCGTGATAATTTTTTTTATTTTATAAATTACAAGAAATGTTATTTCTAAAATAAATTGTGATTTGTTCGTTATAACATTTATGTGAGTATATAAATTGCAATTTAATAAGTAAAATTTAAGAGAAATGAAAAATATGAAAAAATGCATTGAATTCAGTAAGTTCAAAATGAGTTTAGAAAAATTCTAGGAAATTTAAAAGAATTCGATGAAGTGCCGACTTCAAGATGAATTAAACAAAAACTAAAAAGAAATGAAAAAATACATTGAATTAAGTAGAATTAATCTAATTTTGAAGAATTCACGTGAATTAAAAAAAAATCTAGAAAATTCTGTAGAATTCAAAAGAATTTATACGAATTCAGGACCTTGAGAGCTTTTAAAATCCTTCAAAAATAGAGAAATCATCGAAAATGTCATAAAATCCCTTGTAATCTTTTACAATATCATGAAATAATAAATTAATAAAGAAAATGGCATACTAATTCAAAATTTTAGTTAAAAATTACTGTTTAATATTTTTAAATTCCCTAACATGTTTCAAATTCTTTGAAAGCTCTTGAAATCACTTGAAACTTTGTAAATTTCTTGAAAATCCCTTGAAATTTTTTAAAATACCCTTAGATACTTCAAATTCTTTAAAATCTTTTACAATGCCTTGAAATTTATTGAAGCTTTTAGAAATTGCTTTGGTTTTTAAAAATACCTCAAATATTTCAAATTCTTTTAATTAATTGAAAATTCCTTGGAATCTTGTGAGATATCCTAAAATCTTTCAAATTCTTTGAAATCTTTGGTAATACCTTGAAATATTTGAAAATCTTTTTGAAATCACACGAAATCCATGAATTCTTGTGAATAAATTCTCAGAAATCTATTGAAATATTAAAATATCCCTTGAAATTTCATGAAATCTGATCATATTACCTGAAATCCTGGAAAATTTATTAAAATACCTTGTGAGCTTTCAAAATCCGTTAAAATCATTGAAATCCTCGGTATTCTTATAAAATCGCTTGGGATTTTTCGAGATATCATAATAGGCCCTACAAAATCGTGCGATATTTTCAAAAATTCCAGGAAACTTTTTAAGACTTCATGCAAATTTTTCAAATACCTTAAAATGAATCAAATCCTTGGAAATTCCTAGAAAATTTTTTTATCTTTTTAAAGTGCCCTTTTAAAAAGCCCTCGAATATTTGGAATATTTTTTTCAAATTTGAGATCGAAATGAAATCTACTTTCTTATGAATAACTTCATGCAAAAAGACCATGAAATACATTCACAAATCAAAATTAGATTTCCAAACTACCTCCTTTTCGGCTCATTGGAGACAAATAAATGACGAAGGAAAACAGGAGGAAGAATTGAATCACTTCAAATTACTGAAATATTTTGAAAATACCCTAAGATATTTTAACAACTTTAAAATCTTTTGGAGTGCCTTAAATTTTGTAAATCTCTTGAAAGTGCTTCGGAATCTTCTGAAGTACCCTGAAATATTTTAAATCATTTCAAATCTTATCAGTTTACCGAAATCAATTGAAAATTCCTTGGAAATTTTTCATATACCCCCTAGACCTGGCATGGGTCCTATAAAATCGATCTATATTTTTGAAATTTTAGGAAACTGTTTGATACAATACCCCATGCAAATTTTTTCAAATCTCTTGAAAATGATTTAAAATCTTTTTAAATGCTCTAAAATATTTCAAATCCTCTGAATGAATGAAATATTCCTTATACTCTTTTGAAATACTTTTAAAGTTTTCAAATCCTCTCAAATCTTTTAAAATCAATTGAAAGATTTTGTAGCTCTTAAAAATGGCTTCAAATCTTGTAAAATACCATAAAATAATTCAAATCCTATGATTGACATTATATTACTGAAATCAATTTTTTTAAACTTAGGATCTTTCAAAATACCCTAAGATATTTAAAATCCTTCAAAATGTTTTAAAATTCCCTGAATTTTTCAAGCTCTTCAACATCCCTTGCAATTTTTAAAAACACCCTACAATATTTCCAATCCTTTGAAATTCTTTCAAATTATTAAAATAAAAAAATCCTTCGATTCTTTAAAAATCACTTGAAACTTTTTCAAGCTTTCGAAAATTTTTTTGCATGCAGTAGTTTTATTTACTTTTTTTTATTTATTTAGATTATTAAAATTCAAAAATCAAAATTACACCTTTCTTTTGCGAGAAAAATGGAGCAAAAGTCAAGTCGAATCTTCGAAATTCGATTTATTCGAATATTGGATTAAGTCAAATTACGGAGATTCGACTTGACTTTTGAATCCATTTTTCTAAAAAAAAGAAATTATTTTTATTTTTAAAATTATAATTATCCAAGGAATTGTAATTTTAATTTAACATTTTTTTTCATTTTTTTTTAAATTTATATTTAAATTTTTCTCTTTCTTGGTGAAAATACAAATTTTGGGAAATTTTTTTTTTTTTTGAAAATTCATATCATCAGATTGAAAATTCCACTGTTTTACAGAAAATTTATCTTTTGGCTTTAAAGTTTAACAATTTCAATGAACTTTTTTTCTTTCTGGACTGAAAAATCTTTACCTGTAAATTTGTCTTTTTGGTTTTAAAATTTATCCCTTGGGTTAGAAATTGCATATATTTTTCTGAAAAATGCTAGTATTAAACACTCTTTATTGAGAATTCATCTTATTTGTAAAAAAAAGTCATCTTTTCGGTCGAAAATGCAACTGTTTTGTTGAAAATTCGTCTCTTTTGTTTTAGAACTCAACCATTTGGTTGTAAATGCAACTGTTTGGTTAAAAATAAATTTGGTTGTTGAAAATTAACTTTTTAACTGGCAAATTCAACTGTTTGTTTGAAAATACAACTGTTTTTTGTTGAAGTTTAATTGTTTTGTTTGAAAATTCGAGCATGTGGTTGCAAAAATTCATCTTTGTAGGCTGAAAATTCCACTATTTTCTTGAAAATTCATGGTAGAAAAGTAATTTTCTCCTTTGAAATAAACAAATCTTCAGTTTTTAAATTTTATTCTGAAGCTGCTTTATTCCGTGCATAGTGTAATAAAATTAACAAGATAAAAATACTGGATTTTAAATATTAATGGCCAGGGAAAATGGAAAATTGGTGACAGGGAAATATCAGGGAAAAGTCAGGCAATTTTAAAAATTAAGTTTTTGGACCGCTCTCTATAATATGTGAACTCTCTTTCTTGGCATAATTAATATTTTCTGTCCCAAATATCTTAAATCTCTTTGAAAATAAAACAAGAACAAAAAGTCCTATGCTTGGAATCGAAGAAGCTAAATTACCTATTACTTGTCTCTCATACATCAAAGTAGAATTAATATCTTTTTCTTCCTGAAAAAAGTGAAACTCATTAATGCTCCCCTTTGACTCGGGAAAAAAGGCAAAGCGGTCCTTCGTCAGTAACAGTCAAATCACCCTTTATAAGTTATTTTAGCCCTTCCTTATAATATATATCACAATTCGCTAAACTACTGTCATATCGTGAATGCGAATCAATACTTTTGTTTAATCTGGTGTTTTTTGCAGGGAAGATATTTCACACTTAATTCAGATAATTTTGTTCTAATAACATTTAATCTATAAATAAAATGATATCTTGCAATCCCAAAATCATTTTTGTTCAAAACCTGATTGAATTTTCATTAATTAAAGTTGTTTTTTATTTTTAATATGCAATTTTGAAAATTAACCATATAAAAAAATTATAGGAAACCTTGTGCGAATTAAGAAACACTTGTGCTTTTTAAATACTCTTCCGCTGCTAAATTAATATCATACATGTTATTTTGTTTCACCGGAAATTAGCATTTTTAAACCAAAATCATCAGGATTCCCAATTTTCAAGAATTTTAGGTTGTGTTAGCGTTTTACACTGGAAATGGGCATTTGCAATAAAAAATGTATTAGATTTTAATGATTAAACATTTATCAACAATTTTCGATTTTAGGTTTTCTCAGTGTTTTATACCGGAAATTAAATTTTTTTAACAAAACTCAGTAGCTTTTAAAGTTTCATCATTTTTGAATATGTTTAGGTTACGTTGGCGTTTCATAATATAATTGGTATATTAAAACAAAAATCATTATATTTTAAACAAGATTTACAATGTTTAAACAGTTTCAGGTCATATTAACGTTTGTCACAAAAAATAAGATACTTACAAAAAAAATAATTTAAATTTATTAGAAAAAATCAAAAATTTTATTTGTATTTAACATCCAACATCCAGATTTAACTCCAAATTCTTGAAAATATAAACAAAACATAAGAAGGCAACGATCAAATTTGGACAACAAACTTTTAAACGTCTTTATTCAAATTTAAGAAACCAACATTTAAAAAAATCAAGTCACAGATTTCATTGTTGGATTCTATTTTTTTTTCATTACTACCAAAAATTTCTTAGTTAAAATCATTAGATGTTTTGATATGCAACAAAAATGATACCGAAATTAAGAGCATTTTGATCGACCGCAATAAATGATCGACTTTTGAGATC
>JAABKJ010013696.1:0-10259 GCA_011634705.1 Andricus grossulariae
TAAGAGGCTGCATATTAAATTTCATATACATGTATATTGATCAACTTTTAGAAAAGTCAGGTAATTTCACTTTCAACGAATTAAAAATAATAATGGCAGTAATTTTCAATTCTAAATGATGAAGCATAATATTTTTTTCTAGTTAAACATAAATTATGCTGGGTTTTAAGTGGAAAAGTTCAATTCAGCGAATTATTAAGACACCTAACCTAAGAGCAGCGGTACTCACGTTAAAATTTTGACATTTACAGTGAATTTTGAAGAAAATTCCACTCGTACGTTGCACTTTGATTATAAATAAGAATTCAATCGATGAATTTCAGATTATTACTTTAGTTTTAAATATTTGACCAGATTTGGGTGCATCAAAGAACTTTCAACTTCCACGTACTGTGTTTTACTATACATGCATATTAATTCTACAAAATGATGGTATATTAAATTTACTACACGTATATGCATATTGCTTCCATTACATTTATAGTAAAATCGATCTAGAAATTTCTAACAGTGTAGACACCCTGCTTTATCTTAAAAAAGTAACTAAAAAGTGATTTAAGAAAAAAAGTGACTAAAAGTGACTTGTGTGTGTCAACAGGGCTTTGATTACGAAAAAAGCGTGCAACAGGATAAGAAAGATAATTCCTGAAATTGATAATAAATGGGACTAATTTAATTAATCACAACAAGTCTAAACTTTCAATTAGAATCAATACGTCTGCAAGAGCTCGGATTAAATTTACTCCCTGGCGCCTACTGCGCTTGTAAAGTGAACGTGACTACCGGATTGATAAAGAAGATTAATTGAATCCAACTTCACAGAAAGGAGTGATAACCACTTTTGCTTCGCTTTTGCTGTAAAAGCTATTCGTAATGATTAGCATTAATTAGAATTAGAGTGCGTAGTAATATCCAGGTGTGTGCTAATTGGTTTCAATAATGACCCAGAAAAGTTTCAAGATTAGACAAACTACCATGGAGGTCAATAAAACGATGTTTTCTATTAAACGAACGGCTTTCGTAATAAACATAATAAACAGATTTGATCAAACAACTTTCATGGTAAACAACTTTTTCATACTATTCTAATTCTAATTTCATACATTCTTTTCGATCCTAGTTTCGATCTCTATGATTTCAGTATTGAATCCATTAGTTACATAGTGGAATAAATAGCACATGCATAATTTTTTGTTATTTCCGTCTATAATCGTAACGGTTCCCAACGAACCGTTTAATTTAAAACATCCATAATTTAAATCCAAATCTCAGATTCATATTTTCAGTTTCATGAAAATAGGCGAATAATAGAAGAATAAATTCTTTAGATAGATACAATATTGAATTCAATATATTGCATTTTCGACCAAATAGTTAAATTTAGAAAAAAAATATATTCTACCGAAAGAGAGCAATTTTCAACGAAAGAATTAATTTTTAATCAAGAAAGATAATTTTCAACCAGATAGTTGAATTTTCAACAACAATAAACAATTTTTAACGAACTAGTTGCATTTAGGCATTCTCAACCAAATAGTTGAACTTTTAACCGAATAGTTAAGTTTTCAAGTCAAGAAGACGAATTTTTTAGAAGACACTTAAATCTTCAACAAGAAGTTCATTTTCAACTAAAAAAGATGAACTATCTATATGCAAAAGGACGAATTTTCAACAAAAAAGTTCAATTTCCGGCTAAAGAAAGATGATTGTAATAAAATAGTTAAATTTTCAAAAAAAAAAAAAATTACACTTTCCACAAAATAGTTGAATTTTTATCCAAATAGTTGTATTTTCAACATACAAAGATGAACTTTTAACCAAAAGACCGAATTTTCAACAAAAAAAATTAACTTTATCCAAAAGCAGTTGTATTTTTGACCAAAAAAAAATGAATTTTCTGCATCCAAAAAGATGAATGTTCAACAAAACAGTTGAATTTTTCAACAAAAAACGGTGACTTTTCGACAAAAATGTTAATTTTGCAACAACATAGTTTGAATATTCAATAAAATAATTAAATTTTCAACAAAATACTTTAATTTTTAACTAAAAAAAAGTATTTAACCAAAAAAGGAATCGTTACATTTCCAGTAAAAAAATTATTTATATAAAAAAAAAGCCAACCAAAAAGATTAATTTTCAACAAAGAAGATTAATTTTCTACTAAAAAACACGAATTTTCAACAAAATATATGAATTCTCAACCTTAAATGGAATAGTTAAATTTTCAGTAAAAAAAAAGAATTTTCAGCAAAATATTTAAATTTTAAATCAAGAATGAAATAATTGAATTTTCAGTTGAAAAACTCATTTTAAACTAAAAGAGACGAATTTTCAAAAAAATAGTTAAATTTTCAATCGAATAAATAAATCTACAACAAAAAAATGAAATTTATACAATAATTAGTTTAACTTTCAACCAAGTAGTTGAATTGTTGACGAAAAAAAAATTTTAATTTTAAAAAAAGACAGTTGAATTTGACCAAAAAAAGCGTTTTTCAATCAAAACCGTTGAATCCTCAACCAAAAAGGATTAATTTTCAACCAAACAGTTGCATTTTTAAACCAAAAAAAATTAAATTTCAACCAAGGAGATTAATTTCCTATAAAAAGACAAATTTCAACAAAATGCATAAATTTGCAATCAAATCGTTTAACTTTCAACTATAAGAGATCAATATTCAACCAAAAATGGAATAGTTATATTTTCAGTTGAAAAATAAATTTTCAAAAAAAAAAAAAGAATTTTCAACAAAACAGTTAAAGGGAACAGCAGTATAAGCATTTAAAAGTGGCCCGCCCGAATCTGTTTGGGATTTTTACTGTGAGTTTGTGCTGATGTATGAATAAATTTCCCAAAACAATCAGATATTTAAAAAAACTTGGGGGTAGTTATGGAGATAAGAAGAAAATCGAAAAATATTTTTTTTTCTCGGGGAGGAAAAATATGTTATAGGTTTCGGTGGGGGGATATTAAGAAGGAAAAAAAAACGAATTTCCAATTGAAAAAACAAATTTTCAACAAAATAGTTCAAACAGTTCAATGAACCTTCACCCCAAAAAATGATTGAATTTTCAATAAAAAATAATGAACTTTTAACCAAAAATAGTTGGATTTTCTCATTGGATTCTGCAAAGGGCATTTATTTGATCAAAATAGAAACAGTTTTACTAAAAAATAGCTTCGAGAAAATAAGAGAATTATATTTAGAATAAGTATCCACAAAAAATAAACCTAAATACTCAACCATTTAGTCGTGAAATCTTACCCGCAAACCCGGATTCAAATAAATTCCCTTAAGAGCATGTAACAGTCTTTCACGTGACCAATCATCACATGTTATGCGGCGGCTTTATAATGAGAAAAATGAATACATTGTTCTGAAATTTTAGGAAATGGTTCGCAAAATTTATAAGGCCACCTCTCTCTCTCTGGCCCATTTATGTTTTTATTTTGTTTAAATAATGTAATTTCATTAATTCTATTTTAGCTAGGGCTCTAAAGCCCTGTGCTCACTTACAAGGAAAAAGAAGGAGAATTACATTTCTTGAAAACACAGGAAAAAAGGAATTCTTTTAAAAAGTGAAAAATAGGGGTATATAGGGGAAAGAGTGTGAAGTCTGTAAATGATTTTCATTGGCTTACGATAAGAGATTAAAGCTTGACTGCACACCCTTTAAGACATTTTACATATTCGGACGCACGTGAAGATTGGAGAGTACGGGGAAGAGGTTACATTATGGCCTAGGTCATGAACTCATAAACTTTACCTGCCAACCAGTCTCGTTACTTTATCGTTCTTCCTGGAAACGCAGGTTGTGTGGTTATTTCGATTACATCGCCGACTGGTCAACCTTCCTGCATTTCCTAGGGAAAACCTTGAGAGTGCCAATAAGGGCAATATTTTTTTTATAGCTTTATAACCGTAAACGAGAAGTAAGTCTAATTCTCTGAACTGGTTTCCATTTTAGTAGCAACGGATCTCTACTGAAGATTTCAGACTTCGCAGCCCAAAATGATCTCAAAATAGATAGGGGAAATAGCTCAGGAAATAGGGCGATTTTTCACGAAAATAAGGGAATAAATTCTTTTTAAAAAAATGTATGAAAGTATCATATTTAACTCAATATGAATGTAAATTCCTCATTTGTAACCACATAGATGAACTTTCAAGAGAGACGAATTTTCAACAAAATAGCTGGATTTTTAACAAAATAGTTGAATTTTCAAGCAAATCGTCAAATTTTACAACCAGAAAGATTAAACTTCAACCCAAAACGAAACAGTGAAATTCTTATGTAAAAAAGTCAAATATTTTTAGAAGAGAGTTGAATTTTCAATCCAAAAAGATGAATTCTCACAGAAAAATATAATAGTTTATATTGCAATTCAAACATATTTGTATGTTTATTCAAAAACAGTTGAATTCAACCAAAAATGACGAATTTTCAACAAAATACATACATTTAAAAAAGTGAATTTTCATCAAAACATTTAACTTTTTAACAAAGTAGTTCAACTTTAAACAAACTAGTTGAATTTTCAACCAAAAAAGATGAATTCTCAACAAAATAGTTAATTTTTCAACAAAATAGTTGAAATCTCAACCAAAACAGATTATTTTTAGTCAAACAGTTTCACTTTTAACCAAAAACATGAAAATTTCGACAAAAAGAGATCAATTTTCAATTAAAGAAGGATTTTCAACAAAATAGTTCAATTTTAAACTAAAGAGATGAATCTTCAACGAAAAAAAAAGAATGTGCAATAATTTAGTTAAATTTTTTAAACAGATATCAATCTTAAACGAAAAAAATTAGTTTATAACAAATGAGGTCAAACTTTTAACCAAGAAGTTGAATTTCCAAACAATAAATATTTTTCCTAAATAAAAACCAGTTGAATTTAACAAAAAATGAAGAATTTTTAACAATTGAAATAATTGAACTTTTAGCTAAAAAAATTAATTTTCAACAAAGAAAAAAACAAATTTTCAACAAATAAGTTACATTTTTTAACCAAAGATGAGTCTTCAAAAAAAAATTAATTGTTAACAAAGTAGTTTATTTTTCAATAAAATAGTTTAATTTTCAAAAAATTATTAAATTTTCAACCAATTAGTAGAATTTTTAACCAAAAGAGATGAATGTTGAACCAAGAATAGAATTTACAAGTATAGTCTGAGTAGACTTTTCAACCAAAAAAGAAGATTAAAAGCACAATAACACTATTTGAAAAATTGTTAAGCCAAAAGGATTAATTTTTTAGACGACAGTTGAATTTTCAACCACAAAAATTGAATTTTCAACAAAAAAGTTCATTTTTAACCAAGAAAGATTACTTTTCTATCAAAGAGATGAATCTTTAACAACAAAAAATTAAATTTTTATCAAAGTAATTCAACTATCAACCAAATAAATGAACTTCCAATAAAAAAATTAATTCATAAAGAAAGATAAATACGTGGATATTTACATTAAAAAAGATTTTAATTTCAATTCAAAAACAGTGGAATTCAACCAAAAAGACGAATTTTCAACAAAACACATGAATTGATTTTCAACAAAATATTTCAATTTTAAACCAAAGAGATGAATCTTTAAAAAAATGAATTTTTAACCAGGCAGTTCAACTTTCAACCAAGTAGTTGAATTTTCAAGCAAAAAAATATTTTTAAACATCAAAAACAGTTGAATTGATTAAAAACGACAAAATTTTAACCATTGAAACAGTTGAATTTTCAGTTTAAAAATTTATTTTCAATACATAAAAAACGAATTTAAAACAAATTAGTTAAATTTTCAATTAAGTAAATAAATTTCTAACCAAATAGTTGAATTTTCAAGCCAAAATGACCAATTCCTTATTAAACAGTTGAATTTTCATCTATAAAAGTTGAATTTACAACAAACAACTTTCTTTTCTACCAAGAAAAATAAATTTTCTACAAAAACAAGTAGAAATTAATTTAAAAAGGGGGAAAGAGGGGAAAGGCTTTTGGGGCAAAATGGAATAAATTTGATTCTATCCTACAAGAATTAAAAAATTTGTATATTCAGATGTTAAAATTAAGAATAGCATTTAGAGTTTAGATCCGTGTGAGAGAAAAACTAAACTTCGTGGGAAGGAACCGACCATCTGGGGCCTAAATAAAATAAATGATTCAAGAATCTTTTTTTAGGTGACGTCAGCTGGGGCCAGCAGGGTGCTTTCTTAACGAAGCTCTAAAATCATGTTCTTTTCTGAACATCGTACCTTTGAAGATATATATTTTTTGTAATATTAAGGTTAAATTATAGAATGTATCGTTTTGACTTTTCGTTATTTGAGGATCATCAGAAAGTTGTTTAGATTTAGGGAGGTAACTGTACTTTAGGTTTCGATTTTATTTTTATTTTCCTCGTTATTTTCAAAGATGAATCTTGATAAAATGTGGGACTGTCACTATTTATCAGAGGAGACGAAACTTTGACAAGTTCGCCTACACAAGAGTTGATTAAACCAGTTCCTATCTTCGATACTGAACCACTTTATCTTTTAAACCCATTTCTTTTTATAATTTGAATATTGGTCCATCAGTCACGACTATCAAGTTGACTTGACAAGGAATCACATTTATAGGAACAAATTTCGAAATAATTCTAGACTGATTATTAAAATTTACTTTTTGATTTAGAGAATTTCCAACATGAAGTGTTTCATACCCAAAATTCCTCGAAAATTTGACAATCTTTTTGAATCCTTTCAAATCTTTGAAGTCACTTGAAATCCTTAGAAACCTCTTGAAATCTTTGGAATTCTCTGAAAATCCCTTTGCATTTATTAAAATAATCAAAAAGCTTTAAAAGCCTATAGAATCCTTTCAAATCACTGAAATCAGTAAAATCCTTAAACAGGATGTACAAGTTCTGAGGAATTTAATTGACATCGCTAATTTGGGAAGCTTTCATAAAATAATAATTACAGGATATTCTTGAATATAATAAATAACACCATCAAAAATTAAAATAAATTAACAATACTCATCACATAAGAAATCATTTCTTAAGCTTTTTTTTTTAACAGGAATAACATCCGTACTATAAAGATACTTTTATGAATGAAAAGCCATTGTTATATAATTTTATGAAACAATTCCCTGAACTTTCCAGGATTTTCCATGTATCTAAAAATTCCCTGACAATTCCAGGTTTCCCAAGTGAGTACACCCTCATTTTTCATTGAAAAATTCAATTGAATTCAAATGAAAAAACTCAGTCGAAATTAAAAAAGGTTGATTTAAGGGGCATGAAATTATTCAGTATCATATTTTACATACCAATACGATCATCAAATTCTATTTCGAAATAGAAAATAATCCAATGTATCAGTCATACGTACCTGAAACATAAAATAAATGGACACCTTTAATATTTAGTACAATACACTTTTTTTATATTCAAGATAGATATCTAAACTTACTTTAGTAAGATACTTATATTACATTTAGTACATCATATAATCTTATTTATTACATTTTCAGGGTTTCTACTCAAACTCTGAAGAAAATTCCCTGAAACTTCCAGGGTTTTCCAGGTATCTCTAAATTTATTCAGGTATAATTTTTCATTATTAAAAAATCGGGAAATTAAAAAAAAAGGAATAATTATATAATTACCCGGGTTAATTATACATGTTTTCTTCTATCCTCATAAATATCTAACCATCCCTTATAATTTATAATCTTATGAAATCATTTAATATTTTTGAAATCCTATGATCCCTCAAATATGGTCAAATTCCTTGAAATCGTTTCAAATTGGACAAATAAAATTAAAATTCCTTGAAATATTCCGAAATCTAACAAAAGCATTTGAAATTCCTTATGAACTTTTAAATCTCTAGAAATTTTCTATGATCCTAGAAAATTCTTTGAAATATGAAACTCCTCGAAATGTTGTACAATATACTATAATCTTTAAAATCATTTGAGTTTTTTAAAATCTCTTAATCTTGTGAAATCCATAGAAATCTTTTGAAATACTTTGAAATCACGAAAATTATCTTGTAAATTATCTGTGAAAACTAGGAAAAACTCTGAAATCAGATGAAACTTCTTGAAATCCCTTAAAATCTCTTGAAATACTTTGATATTCCGTAAATTATCTTAAAATTTGTAATATATCTTAAAATTTCTTCGAAAATTTTTGAAAACTTTGAAATCCTCTGAAATCAGATGAAGCTTATTGAAAGCTCTTAAAATCCCTTGAAATATTCTTAATTCTCAGAAATCCATTTAAATCTTTTCAAATGCCCTAAAAGCTTTGAAACACTATAAAATCTCGTGAAATTTTTAAAAATCCCTCAGTTCTTTTGAAGCATTCAAAATCTTGAGATATTTTGAATTTTCGATTTCTGAAAGGGCGGATATGTTATTTTAGCCAACCTAACAATGAAGTTTGAAAATATGTTTAAAGGAAAACAGAAAAAAATAGTTGTATTAGCCAGAATTCGACAAAACAATAGCATTAGCATCATTTTTAAAATAATAGCAAAATGGCGTTTAGTTTTTATTCAGGTTGTTTTGAACCCGGAAATAAAACCGGATTTGCTAAGCTTAAGTAGTACTGAATACTCGACTCGAGTCCCTTTGAATTCCTCTTTTATACATTTTTGTCAAAACCTTTTCTTGCATAAATTTATAATCGAAAAAAATATTGTAAACCCTAGTCGTGTATAAAAGCGGCAAGTGTCCTGAAAGGGTGTCTTGATCGGTCTTGATCTATAGGAACTAGAGTTCATGAAGTATCGGGATAGCAATAAAATGACACTGCTTGGTACTTCAAGTAGGTTCTGAAGGTATAGGTGTGTTACAAGGATTCGCGGATGGTACTCGACTTGGGTGACTCATAAAATCGCTCATAACGCTCGTGGCAAGTCGAGAGAAAGTATTGCGATTACAAGAGGCTATTCTACTTCGCATCGTATTTTCCATAGTAAAGCCCTGAATTATAGCACCGAGTCTTGTGTCTAACAAGTTACAACTTACATGCGACTGAGAAACCACGGGCGGCACTGACAAGGGGTCAGAAACAGTAACCAGACAGTACTCAGTACTTTCCTTCCAATCACACATTTTTCAGCACGATCTCAATTTTCATTCATGCATAGAAATCGAAAATAAGAATCAAATTTGGCTAATTTCCCAGAAAATCCTAATATAACTTGTTAACGGTTTCTATAAGGAAAACCAGTACTGAGTGGATAGAAAAACTTTAGAAGTCATAACATTGATAAATGTTGAACTAGTGGAGAAAGTACTACATATTATATAATGTTATAATATACATCACGACCCATTCAATAAATAATCAAAATGACTTATACTGACTTTAAACCACAGTTTTAAATCACAACTGATCTTACTGTTCGAAAAAAATGGCGTCATTTACATTTTACAGGTCTTTCGCGATTAAAAAATTCCCAGTTTTCCAGATCAAATCACCACCTTGGCTAAGTTTAATTAGATTCGCGATTTAGTGCCACGAAAACTACCAACACGGCCTGTGTGTAAATTTAATCAGACCCTACGATTCGTCGTTACGTGCGAAGAAAGGCATAAATTACTCTTTCTCTCTCACTCTCCCGAGAAGATATGCAGAGATAAACGAGGGGTTTTCACGAGAAAAAGGTGGTGCATCCTGTTCCATATTTATATGCCGTGTAAGGATGAGATTAATCTGACGTGTGCTTTCGGATAGATGATTTCCGTGATTTTAGATTAAATTATGATTCTATTAGTTTTCTTACTGTGAATATAATGAGAAAAAACATTGGCCATTGCTAAAGGATAAGATGTCGGATGTACTGAGAACGTGTAAGTCATAAAAATCATGCCTCCCACACCTTTTCAGTTCTGAGGATGAGTTTCCTAATAGAATCTGTAATGGACTTCCTACTTCAAGACGGTAGCTATTTTATAACTTAGGTATTGGTATATCATATGATTGGGTGGTAAATAAGATTTGTGTGATTCACACGCCCTTCCGGTATTATCAATTCCCGGATTTAACTGCGCTCTTAATCCTTCTTTGAATCATGCTTTCTTGCCACGAGGTTTGAGTCAGCAAGTATATTTTTATAAATATTCCTTGCGTAGGTTTACAGAAAAAAAAAAACTAAAAGTAATCTTCAGCTGAAATAAAAATTACCTTCACGTCGTATGATGTACCCACCATGTACCATGTACCCACCCATGGTTAGCATGTCAACTTTATTG
>JAABKJ010013697.1:0-10259 GCA_011634705.1 Andricus grossulariae
ATTCGTGTGAAAATAAGTTTACAAATAAAAAAAGTGTCGGTAAGGTAGGAAGCCGGTCACGTAACCCACTCGTCACAATTTCCAACACTGTGAAATTTCCCAAAAATAAAATTTGCGACACTGTAAAATTCCCGAATTGAAAAATTTCTGAATTGTAAAATTTCCGAACAATAAAATTCCCTAATTGGAAAATTCCCAAATAACACAATTTCTGAATAATAACATTCCCGGATGATAAAATTTCCGACACTGTAAAATTCCCAAATTCGAAAATTCCCGAATAATAAAATTTCCGAAAAATAACATTCTCGAATTGTAAAATTCCCGACCGAGTAGTAAAATTCCCGAATTGGAAAATTCCCGAATAATGAAATTTCCAAATTGGAAAATTTCCTAATAATAAAATTCCCGAAAAATCAAAATTTTGACACTGCAAAATTCCCGAATAATAAAATTTCCGAAAAATAAAATTCCCGAATGGGAAAATACCCGAAAAATAAAATTCCCGAATCGGAAAATGCCCCAAAAATAAAATTTACGAATAATAAGTTTCCTGAATTGTAAACTTCCCGAATAATAAGATTCCCGAATTGTGAAATTCCTGAATAATAAAATTTCGGACACCGTAAAATTTCCGAATTGGAAAATTCCTGAATAATTAAATATCCGACACTATTAAAATTCCGAATTGGAAAATTTTCGAGACTGTAAGATTCCCGAATTGAAAAATTCCCGAATAATACAAGTTCAGTATAATAAAAGTCTTGCATAATAAATTTCCAAAATTGGAAAATTCACGAAAAATAAAATTTCCGAATGATAAAATTCCTGAATAATAAAGTTTCCGAATAATAAAATATCCGAATAATAAAAATCCCGAATTGGAAAATGCCCGAAAAATAAAATTTCCGAATTGGAAAATTCCTGAATAATTAAATGTCCGACACTGTGAAACTTCCGGATTGGAAAATTCAGGAATAATAAAATTTCCGACACTGTAAAATTCCCGAATAATAAAAGTTCAGTATAATAAAATTCCCGCATAATAAATTTCCCGAATCGGAAAATTCACGAAAAATAAAATTTCCGAATAATAAAATTCCCGAATAATAAAATTTCCAAAAAATAAAATTCCCGAATGGGAAAATTCCCTAAATGTAAAATTCCCGAATAATTAAATTCCCAAATTACCGAATAATAAAATTCCCGAACTTGAAAATTTCCGAATAATAAATATTTTTTATTTAAAAAAAAATTATTTTTGATGTTTAAAATTTCTAAAATTGTTGTCTGAATTTAAAATAACAGTAACTGAAAAAATATATTTCTGGATGAATTTTTTTAAAGTTATTTTAATTTTAAATTCAAACAATAATTTCAGAAACTTTAAACATTAAAAATACTTTTTTATAGAAATATTTGATTATAGTATTTTTAATAAATTAATAAAATTTGGAAAATAAATTTTTTAATTGTTTAAATTCGGAAATTTTATAGTTTGGGCATTTTGTAATTCGGCAATTTTCTGTCAGGAATTTTATTATTTGAGAAATTTCCAATTCGGTAATATTATAAACTGTCGGGAAGTTTCCATGTTGGGAAATTTATTAATTAGGAATTTTCCAATTCGAAAATTTTATCATTCGGGAATTTTGCAGTGTCGGAAATTATATTTTTCGGGATTTTCAGCCGTCCCCAATTTTCAACGTGAGTTATTTTTATTCAATAAGTGACAAGTTTTCAAGTATTCTTTAACTAATTTTCAACTGATTAAACAATTTTAATTTGTTTAAACAATTTTTTCCCCTGTAAATAATGAAAAGTTACTATTTTCTGGAAATAATGACGCAGTTAATGATCGATAAGAGTAATATTTTTTAGTGAAAGACAGTTTGCAATTATTTAAATAAATTTTATTTGCTGAGACAATTCTTTCTCGCCTCTTAATCGTGACGTTATTATTTTTCGGGATAAATGATACAGTTGCTGAATGTCAAAAGTGATATTTCTTTTTTAACATATTTAGTAATTATTTAAACAATTTTTTCCCCTGTAAATACTGAAAAATTATTATTTTTCGGGATAAGTGATACAATTAATTAATTTCAAGATTAAATTTTCTTATTTCACATATTTCGTAACTATTTTAATAATTTTTATTTGTTCAAACAATGTTTGCCCAGTGAATCGCAAAAAGTTATTTCGTTCTGGATTTAATGATTTAACTCCATAAAATACTAGCTTTTCACGATTTGGCGAAAAAAATATTATACGAATAGAAATTGTTTATACAATTTCAAAATATGTTGAACAGAAAATATTAGTCTTTACATTAATTAATTATATATCATTTATCCCGAAAAACAGTAATTTTTTCACGATTTACTGGAAAAAGTTGTTTAAACAAATAATAATGGTTTGAGCTATTGAAAATTTGTTGAAAAATACTTGGAAACTTGTCACTTATAGAATAAATATTAATTCATGTTGAAAAAATCCGTCTTTAGCATGAATTTTACATGAAACTCTTATTTTGAATTTTTCGGGGCACATTTCGGGAATTTTAAATAAATCAATTTGATTACTTTAAAAAAAATGTATTAGATATTTTGAATATAATAAAAATTTACCATATAATAATATTAAATTGTTTAAAAAATTTTAATTATAATATATAATTAAATAAATTAAATTAATTCATATTATTGGGATGACTGAAAAATACTGAAAAATAAAATTTCCGAATAAAAAAATTCCCGAATTGAAAAATTCCCGAATTGAAAAATTTCCGAATAATAAAATTTCCGAGCTGTTTATAATATCACTGAATTTGAAAATTCCCGACAGAAAATTGCCAAATTATAAAATATCCAAACTAAAAAATTCCCGAATTTAAACAATTAAAAATTTGTCATTTGTAAAATTAACTAAATTATTACAATTAAAATTATATTACAATTAAAAAACTTTTTTTATTCATGAATAATTTGAATTGTTTATATTCGGGAATTTTATAAGTCGGGAATTTTGTAGTTCGAATATTTTATAATTCACCAATTTTCTGTCGGGAATTTTATTATTCGGGAATTATATTATTCGGGAATTTTCCAATTCAGGTATTTTATTATCAGGAAATTTTCCTATTCTGGAATTTATTATTCGGAAATTTAATTATTCGGAAGTTTTATCATTCGAAAATTTTCCAATTCGGGAATTTTATTATTGCGAAATTTTATTATTCGGGATTTTTATTATTCGAGAATTTTACATTGCCGGGAATTTTATTTTTCGGGATTTTTCAGTCTTCTCAAATTACTTAATAAATAATGAAAGAACGAATATTTCTCTTTTATATTCATCAATAAAATATAGATAAAAAATCAATAAAATTTTTTTAATTGTAACATTTAGATAAATTGAATTCATTTTGAAAAAAATCATAATATTATTAATATTATTGAAAAAAATATTATTAAAAATAATATATTAATGAATTTATTTGTTAAATTGAATATAAAAAAAATATTGGTTGATGAATCATTAAAATCTTTATTTAAGCATAAAAGTATTGGAATAAAAGATATTATATTAATTTCAATTCTCATTAAAAAAATATTTAAGAATTTTCACTATATCTTAAAAATTATATTTTAATTTAATAACTTATTAAAAGAATTCGATTGTGAAATGAATTAATTAGTTTCATTAATATTATTATTGAACTATGTACAAAATGGCCGTAGAATTATAAACAAAAAATAAATTAAATTAAAAATTAAATATTAAAGATTAAATAAAGACTGAAATAAGATAATATAAAAAGAAATAATGTAAAAATGCAAGTGATATAAAATTTTCTATATAAGAAAAATGATAATAAAGATTAAAAAGCAATAACAACTAGAAAACGACCAATTTCTAAAAAAAAAAATTATTCTCCTTTCACTCAAAAAAATTAATGTTATTATTATGAGAATGACAGCAGGATAAAGACCATTTGGTTTTTCTGCTCTAAAACAGAGAAATTTTTGTCAAAAATGTTCACCTCCCTGAAACATTAAAAGTCTTGGTACAGAAATAATTTTATTTTTGGTACTTATCTAGTTGTCATTCTCATATTTTCATAAATTCCAGTGCGAAAATTTTTTTAAATTTCGTTTCGAAAGCTCCTTACTATATTTTGTGATTTTGTAAGAAAATAAGCAGTTTTAAGATTTATAAAATAGAAAACTGGATAAGGACCATTTTTTTCACACCTCCCACTCAGGCCAAAATTTTTCTTAATGTTTTCAAAATTGGAAATTTTATACTTGAAAACCTATCGCAGAACACTTTTTTTGATCATCCTGTTGAATTTAATTTATGGTCCTTATTCAGATGTCAATCACACGTCTTCAAATGTACTCCCATATAGAATAAAAATAACATTTATTGCAAGATTATTATAATTACAATCTAGTTTATCGACAAAAATGACTTAGTACATATTTACATTTCAATTCGGTCACAAATCCTTCCTGAATCCCAAAAAGTACATTTTCTTATTCCCGAAGGTAGCATAATTTAGACACCGACAACAACCAGTGATAATTTATATAAAAATATCTACAATTGAAAATATAAAAATATATCAAACCGTATTAAAATCGAAGTACATATTTTCACATTTTCCAAATAAATCGCTTGAATACTTTACCACAAAAAAATACAATTTCATAACCGATCCAAGATTATTATTATATTAAATAATTAAAAACTCTTCTAGAAGAATTTTATAAAAATAGATAGCAAATGCCACGAGTCAGTGTAAAATCTTCTCAAGATTATAAAAGTAACAATTTCTCACACTTTGCTCGATTTACAGAACTCTCTTTTTGAAGAGACTTTAACAATTAGGGGAGACCATCCTACAGTAGATAATTATTAATTAAAAGTCTAAATATAAGTAAAATAATGAATTCTCATTTTAATTTATTAACACATAAAGCGTCTAACACTCTTGAATTTTAAACTTTTAAAATTGAAGTTTAAACATTTTTTATTAAAAATTTTTTCAGCCAAACGCTTAATAATTTACACATATAAAATGGAAGGTATTGACACTTTTCAATTAAATAATTTTAAATTAAATGTACTTAAATTGCAAAATTTTAAACTTTTTAATTGTTTAGTTCAAAGATTCAGATTCAGTTAAAAAAATATAAATCCGCGTTATCATCTTCAATACTCTAAATTGAAGAATGAATCAATAAACTTGCAAATTCTCAAAATTATATCATTTTAAGCAATTTTCAGCTTGAAAAATTAAAAGTTGAAGGACTCGATTTTTATTTAAACTGAACATTTCTTAAATTAGAACTTGAATTATTGTTATTCTAAGTTGTTTCAAATTGATAATTGATCAATTGTTATTTATACATCAAAATTTTGTATTTGCTCGAAATATTTTAAAATATTTTCTTAAAATCTTTCAAAATACTTAAATATGTTCAAAATTTTATCTCAAAATCTTCAAAAATCTAGATTTTGTTCAAAATGTTTTTAAATCTTTTCAAATTCTAAATTATTTTTGAAAATTTTCAAAAATTCTAAATATCCTTTAAAATGATTCGAATTTTTCCTACAATTTTTAGAAAATCCTGCAGAATTTGAAAAAATGGACTTAAAATCTTCCAGATTCTCTGTTGACAATTTGCAAAATTTATTCTTTTAAAATCTTTCATATTTCTTAAAAAGCTTCTAAATTTGTTGTTCGAAATCTGCAAAAATCTAAATTTTTTTTTAAATTTTTTTTAAATCTTCTCAAATTTAAAATTATTTTTTAAATTTGTTCAAAACTTATAAATATCTCTTAAAATTATTCAAGTTTTTCCTAAAAATAAAAAACTGAAAAATTAACAAAATTGTCTTAAAATCTTCCAGATTCTTTTTCAACAATTTTGAAAATCTTTGGAAATATTCTCTAACAATTATTATGCTTTTAAATAATGAATGAATTCTTATTTTCCAAGAAATAGAAAATTCTTTTATTATCTTAAAACCTTTCAAAATCCTTAAATAGCTTCACAATTTTATTTTGAAATCTTCAAAAATCTGTATTTTGTATAAAAAATTTTGAAATCATTTCAAATATTAAATTATTTTTTAAATTTGTTCAAAACTTCGAAATATCTTTTCAAATAAATCGAATTTTTTCGAAGATTTTTAAAAAATCCTGCAAAGTGAAAAAATTCCTTAAAATCTTCCAGATTCATTTTTCACCATTTTGAAAATTAATTAAAAATGAAAAACCACTTATGATTTTCCTAGGAATCTTAATAATTTTTTTTTAATCTATTGACATTTTTCACAATTTTCAAAAAACTTTTAAATTTTTTGTTCGAAATCTGCAAGAATCTAAATTTTTTTAATTATATAAAATCATTTCAAGATTTAAATTTATTTTAAATTAATAAGTGTTCAATTGTTATTTATCCATCAGAATTCAATAATTTAACTTGAAAATTAAACATTTTTAAATAGAACAATTAGAATTGTACCTTTCAGAGTTTCAATTTAGCTCTTTGAAATTTTAACGATTCAAGGTTTTTTGTTCCAAATAATTCAAATAAAAATTTAGTTTTGCCTATTTTATTTATAATTACTCATTTTAAATGAACAGTCGAATATTGCTCACAATTAAATAACTGTTTTTTTAATTTAAAAATTTCAAATTGAATGTGCTAAAAATGGCATATTTTAAACTAAAACAATATTTAATAGAATTTGACATTTAAGAAAAGGGATTAATTATGAGTCGATTAATTTGAAATTGTTTAAAAATTAAAAATAGTTTATGAAGTTTCAATCAATTAATTTTTATTTACAATTTATCAACTTAAACCGTTTTTTATGAAAAAGTTTCAATTTTAAACGTTTTTAATTTTTAATTGTATGAGTCTTCAAAACTAAATTTTAAAATTCTTTACATAAAAAATGTACCCTTGAAAATGAAGATCTAAAATAGAAAATTTTTTAAAGTAAAAGATTTTAGAATTACTTAACAACTGAACTTGAGATTAAAAAAAAAGTTTAAATCGAACTTATTTCAAATTTGTAAATAATTTCTCAAAACAAAAGCGAAAAGATAAAAAGATTATTTTAAATTGCATGACAAAATGTGATATGAAATTGGTGATATCTCAAGTGACTGGACAGATTTTTCTTCTAAAAATGTGTAAAATTTCCGGTTAAAAAATAAATTCACTGTCATTTTCCGGGTTTCCCGTCCCAGCGGCCATCCTGTAACGATTATCCACTGTAGGGTGGTCTCCCCTATATTAAACTTTAAATTAAATTAAAATCTAGATTAAAATATTTACAGAAAACGAGTATTATAACACAACTGATCGATAGTTGACTAAGTCGAGAATTTTCACAGCTTTTCACCACTCAAATTGAGTACATTATAGTACGAATGGTCCGGAAACCTATCCAGCTCGATGTAATCGGTTTCGTCGAGGAGAAGTCCTTCGGTTAAACTCACTAATTCGCCAAATGATGGCCTACATGCCGGATCCTTATCCCAGCAATAGTACATTATATTGTAGAGTTCCCTCTTACAATGCTCGGGCCTGTCGAGTCTGTAGCCTTCTTTTATCCTCCTCATCACCTAAAAGTAAATTAATAAATGATTAATCAGTTTCATTAATCCATTTTTTTAAAATTATATTTAGAGGTGGCGCAATCCCCATAAAGTTTAACACGTATTTCCCATACAAAAAGACGTTTTTGTAAATTTTATTCAGAATCGTAAATATTAGGTGAATCGAGTTGAAACCCAACATTTCTCTACACAATTAGCCATAGAATACGAATAAAATATTACTTTTTAAATATCGCCCCCTTAAGTCTGTTTTATAGGGTCCTAAAGAAACTCCATAAGTGAAAAAATGGGTTTTGCGAGTTTTTCGCACTAATTATAATTTTTTTGCAGTTTTTTTTAATGCAGAGTGCAATTTATTATTGTTTTTAGCAATTTTCTCCACTTTTTGACCAATTTTCAATCAGTGTGAAGTAATGCTTAATTCATGCTAACAAACATAATTGTTTAAACAATTTATTATTGGTAATAATATTCTCATAGAGTAATGCTAGAAATTTGCAATTTTTTTCACAGATTTTCCACTTTTTGTCCAATTTTTAATTAGAGTGAGGTAAATAATTAATTAAAGTTAACAAAATTAATTGCTTAAATAATTTATTATTATTTTAAATAATATTATCTTTGAATAATGTTAGAAAGTTGCGGTTTTGTCTGTAATATTCGACTTTTTGTCCACTATTCACTTAGAGTTCGATAATAATTATTGAAATTTAACAATCATAATTGTTTATAGAATCATTATTGTTAAAAACTATCTTCTCTCAGAGTAATGCAATTTATTATTGTTTATAATTATCTTTCCTTAGATAATTGCTAGAAAGTTGCGGTTTTTTCTGACTTTTTTAAACTTTGTATCAACTTTTTACTCAGTGAGGTAATAATTAATGAAAATTAGGAACAAGTAATAAATATTAATATTAATTTAATCAAATAGGCTCTCAGTAATCACTTCAAGGAAAATTTATATTTAATATGATCCTTATAGATTTATAGAAAATGTTAAGAATATTACAAATATCTGTTTTATTTCAGAAAAATATATTCACAAAAGAGAGATTGTTCAAAATATGATTCTCTCTAATGTTTATTTATTATTTGTTCGCAACTAAAAAGGAAAATCATTCTAATAGAAAAGAGTTATAAACAATAATAAATTGTTTAAAGAAGTATTTTTGTTAACATGCATTAACTATTACCTCACTAAGTGAAAAGTGGACAAAAACTTAAAAATTTAAGAAAAACCCGCAATTAACTGGCATTATTATGCATAAAGATAGTTACAAACAATTAAAATTGATTTAAACAATTATTTTTGCTCAACTTAAATAATTATTAAATCACTCCAAGTGAAAAATAGAGAAATAGTTAGAAGTTTCAAACAAAAAACGCAACTTTCTACCATTAAGCAAATAGAATATTATTAACTATAATAATAAATTGTTTAAACAGTTATTTTTGTTAACTTGAATTAAAATCACTTCACTTCAATTGAAAAGTGGACAAAAAGTTAAAAATTTCCGGCAAAAATCGCAAATATCTAGTATTAATATAGAAGAAGATAGCTATAAATAGTAATAATTTGTTTAAACAATTATTTTTTCTAAATTGAATTAAATATTGGCGCACTTCAAGTGAAAAGTGGACAAAAAGTTGAAAATGTAAGAAAAAAACGCAATTTCTAGGATTGTTCAAAGATAATATTATTAGCAATAATAAGAAATTGTTTAAACAATTATTTGTTAACATTAATTAACTATTACCTCACTCTAATTGAAATTGGACAATATTATCAAAAAAAAATTAATAGTTGCGTTTTTAACTAAATAGTTGAATTTTCAAGCCAAAAAGACGAATTTTTTAAAAGAGAGTTGAATTTTCAACCCAAAAAGTTAAATTTTCGACAAGAAAGTTGATTTTCAGCCAAGAGAGATGCATTTTCAAACAATAAAGATGACTTTTCTAACATAAAAATATTAATTTTCAATCCAAAAGGACGAAATTAAACAAAAAAAACAGTTGAATTTTTTAACAAATAGCTGAATTTTTAACCTACAAAGATGAATGTTCAACTAAAACGAAAAATTTTCTATTAAAAGATGAATTTTACACAACATTTTGTAGTAAACAACTGAATTTTTGGCAATAAGTTCCGTTTCAACCAAAAGAAATGAATTTTCAACCAAGAAATATGACTTTGCCACCATAAAAAATGAATTTTCAGTACAAAAGGACGAATTTTTATCAAAACAGTTGAATTATTGATAAAAAATTACTTTAACAAAATAGTTTGATTTTTAACAAAAAAAGATTTTAATAAGAAATAAGAAACAATTGGGTTCAACCAAAAAAGACTAATTTTCAACAAAATAGATTTTCGGCGAACAAAATTAATTCTCAAGCAAAAAAAAAAGAATTTTCAGAAAAATAGTTAAATTTTCAACCAAAGAGATACATTTCCAACCAAAAAAATTATTTTTAAACCAAGAAGATTAATTTTCAACAAGAAAAAACGAATTTTCAAAAAATACATACATTTTCCATCAGAAAAGATAAATTTTCAACCAAAAATGGAATAGTTACATTTTCAGTGAAGAAAATTCAAAAAAAAAAAAAA
>JAABKJ010013700.1:0-10258 GCA_011634705.1 Andricus grossulariae
ATATATATATATATAATCGAAAAACAAGGTTAATAAACTCTGCAGGGTCCCACTGTGAGTAACTGCCATCTAAAAAATGACACCGGCTCCCAGTAGGACCGCGGTAAATCCCACTGATGGCCACGTCTCATAACCGTGAGATGGGTGGTCACAGGACACGACGAAATCGCAACGAACTTACAGGTGAACTTCGGCTTAAGATTTTGAGAAAGAACCACCTGATTATAAATATTCAGGGTACTTCTTCGAAAAGTAGTTCATTATACGTTAAAGTTACAGCAATATTAAAAATGATATTTGCATTAAAATTTAGATATTTGCAGACAGATATTTCAGCATACATAGTTCTTGTTTAAAACGCTACTACTCAAAGACAGTTGAATGCCTAAAGAAGTTTAGTGCCAGCTGAATTAGTACCCCTGCCCCACCCACAGATGCATATTCGAGTCATAATTGGCAGGGTTTTAAGCAGTGGTGCCAATTCTTTTTCAAACAGGTCAAACAAAACTTTCCCGGGTAGAGCCGCCCCCCTTTTCAACAGATATTTTTGATGAGCAAAAAAAAAAACAAGAGAAAAAATGGTGGAGAGAATTACATTTTGTACTTGTGCTTGAATGGGTGTCATTTGGGCATTTTCCGATTGAAAGTGTCAAATTTTGACATTTTCCAATTGAAAGTGTCACATTTGGACATTTTCTAATTGTACGGGTCAAAATTTGGCAATTCAATTCCAATTTGGACAATTTCCCATTGAAATCCTAAAAAGTCCTGAAACAAAGCGATTAACAGGACACATTAAAGTGATTCCTTCTACCTTAATGCAAAAATTAATTGAGTTTATTCTAACATTTGTTTAGCAATCATTCAAAAAAATGAGGGGATAGATGTTTCGTGCAGGTGGGATTAAGACTATTTTACGAAAAGAAGAGTCTTTTAATTTCAATTATGCAATTTGAAAAACATTAATAAAGTCCAATTACAATTAAATAATATAAAATTGAATCATTTTCATTTTTCAAATTGTTTTAAAACTTTAAATATTTTCAAAGGATGAGAAAATCGATTTTATCTATCATTTACAACAAATTCCGTTATCATAAGGGGTGGCGAAATTTTAATTAAAATATGTTGCAATAAATCAAAAGTTTCATAAGAATCTACAAATGTATGAATATATAAACCTGAATGGTTTGCCTAATTCAAGTCTGAAAAAAGTTTAGATGCATTTTTTTTAATTTTCAGACAAAAATGCCTGATTCCATTTATTCGGTGGTATCATTTTTTTCTATACCAAAAAGTTAATCACATATCATTGGACATTAAACTGCACAATATACAAGAGTATACATAATATATATGATTGCTATTTTTTGGCACACTTTTCGTTATTCGTATTACTTAATATTATCAGTGATATTTGTAAACTAGCCTTTTGACAAATATAAACTTATATGTGAATAATTTAGATTGTCGAACGTTCTGTTTTATTTTAATTTCTTCCCTAACATAATTCACCTATTTTTGGTTTACATTTTTGTATCCCTGTTTTCAAGTAGAGGGAGAAGTGAAAGTTTCAGATCCTTCACTGAAGGACATCCTCTGAAACATCCCTGGAGTGTTTTAAAAAATAGAGTTCACTCGAAAAAAAGATCCTCGAGTCACATTTCAGTCAGACTTGTTCAAATTCGTAGTATATAGAATTAAAAACTAAATTTCTTGGACAATGATTAGTATACTTGCAATTGATAGTACAATATGGTAGATATCTATAGGTAGAATTTTTTTAAATCTTCGAAACGATGAGTAACTATATTTTCCTTACTGTTGGTTCACCACTATGTTCAGCATCAAGTTCCTAAACTCGAGCCAGGTTAATAAGTCATCGGGAGGCCGGCGTTTCAAATGGACATAGAATGCATAACCTGAAAGATATGACAGTTGGAGTGTTCCGTGGTGAAAAGGTGTATTCAATCGAGAATTCAGCCAGTAAGTTAAAAACTAAAACACAATCTGAAACAAATATTAGAGAAGTCTGCCTGAACGTCTAGCTTTTCCACTGATTATGGAATGTTCCATGGGCAGATCCAGAGGTTATCCGGATGCGTACAATCCCCCGCCAAGCCTTCCCCTGAATCTGCTCTTCTTGGGCAATCTCGCCTGATTTTGCCTGTATTCGAGATATTTTTGTTGTCGAGAACTTTTGGTTTTCAATTGTTTAATCTCATCCCATCCCGACTTAAATATGCAAGCAAGATCAGGCAAGATTCTCGATAATGTTTACATTTTGAGTTTGACATTTCGCGCGAATCTAAGAAATAAGGAAGCCAAATTTGAACATTATGAAAGTGGAATCACGACGAATAAGAAGGCCGAAAAAAATCATTGCCAATTTCGAGCTCATCGAAGTAATGATTCGATACTAAATCAAGTAATTTAGTATAATAATTGTACACAAATATAATAGTCAAAAGAGTAGAAAATATAAAGAAACTAGTCCAACTTCTCATAACCACTAAAACAAGAAAACAAATATACAATTTTTTAGACAGAAATGAAATTCATTTCAGTAACAAAATCATTGATAGTACAATGAAGCAAATTAAAATATATGGTAAATGTCCAAGTAATCGTGACGATCCCAATAACCGTGAAACCTTGTTATAATTTGAATATATTGTAAAAATAGGTTAAAAATAATATTAAGTAATAGGGAAAATTTATTGCTAGCATTTTATAGTAGCAAATAACGTTTCAATGCATTATATTAAATAAAAGGCAAGACAATTTGCGCCTTGACTACTGGGACGTTTACCTTGTTATTTTTCTAAAAATTTGTTATATTTTTCGTATGAATTTAATTTATATTCGAATACATTTTTTCAGATTTTCTGTTCTAAGAATCTTAATTTTCTTTAAAATTGTCTGACCTAATGGTGTAATAAATTGATGACCACGAGGCTTCCAATGGTATTTTTTTGCCTTCTTGTTTGTTTTCATATGATCAGGAATTTTAACTTTTGCAAAGTATACTCCGATACAAAATTGTATTGCTCATATTTTTCTTCAATAAAATACTTTTTGTTTTTAACCGTTTTCGAAATAATTACAAGAAGCTAGTTTTTTTTTTGTAAAATCAAAAATTTATCTTTTTCCACTTTGGCTTACGACGGCTCAGACTTTTATATCATTTTAATAAAACAATAAAGAAATTACGTGTTATAGTAATCAGAAAGTAACAAACAAATAAAACAGTGAATACTGACTTGACCAAAAAAGTTATAAATTTTTGTCTAATATTCAAGAAATTAATTAGCCGAAGAAAAATATGCTCAGCGTAATTTTTTATCGGAATATACTTCAAAACAATTAAAATACGTATCCTTATTTTCAAAAGGCTAGGGGACTTCGTACTTCCAACGAAATAATTTTACGTGACCACTGCTCCTGCAGATGAATGATTGTTAGTAGACCACAGTTCAGTATAATTGATAAAAAATTAATAACTATATTTTGCCTACAGGAACATGTCAATCAGTCGGAATCCAACCTGAGAAAGGTTTTGGCGAAGCAATATCGCACTGAAATTAAACTTGCCACATATAAGGACGAAATAGGATGGAAAGCTTCGAATCCAACAGGTAATATAAAAACTAAATTCAATCTAAAACAAGTATATAATCGAATTGAGCTTAATATGGCTTTGATGAATGATGGCTTCTTTTTTCAGGAAAAAAAGTTTGTAGAACATTACTTCATTCTTTTTTTTATTAATAAATAAATAATAAGCAAATTTAGTTATATGTTCATAAAATTTTTTGTTTGAAAAACGTTTACATTCTCATCATAATGAGAAAGTATTCGTTTTGTGTGAAACCTGACTGTCACGGATTTATATGCATCTCCACGTTTCGTAACCTGATTCTGAAAGAAAGATTTTACGATCGTGATGGTTGTCGCCGTTGTCGCTTGTATACCGGTTAAGGTTTAAAAGACTAATCTGATTGAGTTGTACTTTCGCACACGTTTTAAAGGACCAAAAGGGGGAAAATAGTTCTTCAAAAAAAAAAATATATAAATACAAATTTATTAACAATTATTTTTTGATGGGAGCGTAGCTTCTGCTTCGATCGTAAAAAATAACATGAAAATGTGAAAAAATTAAATTTTTGGAAAAGCGATACAAAGTAATATGAAAGAGCAATTAGACAAAAGTTTTTAACAAAAAAAAAAGATCTGCAAATTTGTAAGTATTTATATTTTTGTAGGACGCGTATTTTTTGGTTTAATCGTGCAAAGGAACTTTAAAAATAAACAAAAATAAATAATTTTGAAAAAACGACGGAAGGTACGAAAAAATGAATGAACTGTTTTTTCACCCAAAAAGATCAACAAATTTGTTTTCAATTATTTTTTGATGGGACGCGTAGTTTTTGTTTCAATAGTGAAAAATAACATGAGGAATAAAAAAATCAAATTTTTAGAAAAACGACAAACAGTAATAAAAAAGAATAATCAGACAAAAGTTGTTTGCTAGAAAAAGATTTATTTTTCAATTCATTTTTCGATAGGATGCGTAGTTTTTGTTTGAATCGTGAAAAAGAATATAATAAATAAAAGCATTAATTTCTTATTTACCCGAAAAAGATGTACAAATTTGTTATGAATCATATGTTGATGAAACGCGAAGTTTTTGATTCATTCGTGGAAAATAACATAAAAAAAAATTGGCATACGGCACAAGATGCGAAAAAGAAGAATAGACATATGTTTTGAAACCAGAAAAGATCTAAAAATATATTATAAATTTTTCTTATAAAAATACATGGGAAATAAAAAAATTACATTTTCGGCCAAATAACACAGGTTACAATAAAAGTTCAGTTAAAAAAATTGTTTGCATAAGTTATATTCACAATCAGTTGTTAGAACCACTTCACGCTAGGACGCGTATTGTTTGCTTCAATCGTAAAAAAAAAAATTGAGAATAAACAATTTAAATTTTCTGAAAAACGACACAAGGCAAAATGAAATGTCTGATAAAATCATTGTTCACCTAAATTAAATCTACAAATTTCCTTCCGACCATTTTTTGGTAGTACGCGCACTTTTTTGAATTATAAAAACAAGAAAAAGAAAATACGTCTGGTAGCTGCGAATAACAATAATTGCAAAATAAGCAACAAATATTAACAAAATGAAATTCATGAGCATCAAATTACAGTTGTTGATCGGTAGAACTTTAAATTTTAAAAGTTTATGCACAAATGTGGGATAGTACCAGGATCGAGCGCGAAGCCCAATATCAGACACACGCGTGCCCTAGGCGAGCTCAAACGTGCGAGTTAGAGTAAATAAGCTTTCATTTTTCAAAGTAATATTTTTCAAACCTTGGAGAGAAGCATTAAGAAATATATATTTGAAAAAATATTTTTTGCACTGGTAGTGTAAAATTAAATTATAAGTACATTTTTTAATAGCTAATATAATGAACATGATATTTTTTCACCTTACTAGTTGAATAATGATGGACAACGCGCCATAGGCCAATAAAATGAGGATAATGGTGTCTACAAACATTGGCTGAAAATGAAAAAATAAAAAACAATGTTAAATCAACAAAATGAATAAAAAGATCTAGCATTGACACAAATTCTTTTTTGATAACCTGCAATAACGTCCTTCCACTTATATTTCCAATAGCTTCTAAACCTAACACGGACAATGGATGATTTCAAATGTTTTTAAATATCGATCAAATTAATCTTGGACAAGGATTGCCAAGGTTTATCTACCTCGTTATAAACTGAACTAAATTTGGGAGTTTAGGACAATCTTCCATTCAGTTAATACATATTCTTCAAATTTCTTGAGCGTTTTACGTATTTAGAAGAATCTGTTTAAGCTGGAAATTAGTTTTTCTTCTGTTTTATAATTTGTTTAATGTTTGAAACTCAAATACATGAGGGGCCGTTCAGAAACTAGTAACGCCTCAAGCGTTACGCCAATCTTAAAGGTACACACACAAACTACCGACGCAGTGTAAGGGGGGGGGGGGGTAAAATTTGTATGGAAAGGCTTTACGTATTTTTCATATGTACCCTCAAAGTTGATTGCATTTCATTTATCACAACTATTATCCATTAAAGGCTACAAAAACTGAATTATCAAGTATAGAAAAATGCTTTCATAACTTTTGTCGAAAAGTATTTAACCTTAAATAGAAAATGCTGATCGTCTTTGTTGAACTTGCACTTTCCGTTGATTTAATAAATACATATGAAAGGATTATTTCTTGTTCCAGCATTTACTTGCCAAATGTATTTTTGTTTAATCGTTTGAGGGTTATAAGACAAAAGGACAGGTATTGGAATAAAATAGTTTTAAGAAGAAACGATGGTCAGTTACCAAACTGAATTGAAAGATATATAACAAAAATGGATTACTAAACTATTGTCAAACGTTTGCAAAGTGCTTTGTGACAAATCTTTTGAATTTCACTACATATTTTAATGAATTTCGATTTCAACCTATAAATGAATTATAAAATAAATAAAGACTAATTTTAGGCTGCAATTCCAGATTTTTCTGAATACCCAAAATGCTTTAGAAATTTAATGAAATGACCTGCGAGTATTTTGAATAATAACTTAAAGTTTAGGTATTGGGAACTGAAAGTGATTTTCATGCACTTGTTACTGCAAATTCATCTATGAAAATAATTTTTATCCTATTACTTAACGAGGAAAATTTTCGACCTTCATTTTTTGACATATCTTGACATAATACGACCTCAGAAGTTCAAAAATGGAAGAATTAAGTTTTTAAAGAATGTTTGCGCTCGCGAGTATTTGTCTATGTGTCGATAATAATTAAAAAATTAGTTGTGCTAGTCAAGACATTTCAAGGGATTGTAATCCTAAACAGTGCCCTATACAATTGATTAAGCTTAGCGCTCTTTCCGATAAGAATATTTTTTTTCGATTTTACGTTCTTCTCAAAAATCGTTTTAGATGTGAATTTTTTGCAATTTTCATTATATTCAGAAAATAAATTTATACATACACTGAATAAAAATTACTAGACCCGAAAAAATGCGTTTCTTTGTTTTTTGTTCTTGAAACAAGGATTTGTTTACTTCATTTCAGTAAATTATTCGAAAAGGTGGCGCGAGTAGCGCAGGATAGACGGGATCCAGTTGCGTCGGTCTGATTTACAAACATTCTTTATTTTCGAGATATCTATGATGGGCAGATGCCGGGCTATAGCCAATATCGAGTTTCAGTTACAGATGTGAAATATAAAATTGTGCAAATTTGGTGATCTAAGCGGCCAAACTGTTATAATTGTCGACCTAACCTAATTTTCAGGACTTGAGTTCAGAGGTATAAAACGATATAGTTGAATGGCCCTTCATATCCTGATAGGGTGTATAATGTGCTATAAATTTAATGTATGATACTTGTATTTTGAATGATCTGGGATTTTTAGAAGCAAAATCTAGTTTCTATCACATGTTGTGCGCGAGTGCTCCGTTTCAACTTACGAGTGTGTTCAGTGTATAGATATCTGCGAATACACGATCAGAGGTTGAACATATGTTTGTGTAAAGTCACAACTCTAGTAGGAGATCAGCTGTTCAGAATATAGTGTCACGTACCATGCACAGAATAACATAATTGAGCGAACGAGAAACAATCGTTATAATAATGGCACCGGACGACCGATCTTGCCGGAGTTGTGGGGGTACAATTGTGACTGATTATATACCATGTAAGAAATTTGGCACCTTTTATCACCCAGGTTGTGCGAATCAGGGAAGTAATCTCCCACAAGGTATTTTTACAAAATGCTGCGGCGTACGAGCGAAATCGCCAACACCGCTCTCCAAAGAAAACATAGAGGGTCTCTTGGATAGAAACAACACCATTCTGAGAGCCGACCTAAAGGAAGACATAGCTAACGATATTGAAAAACATAATTCTGAGTGCTTAACGGGAACAAAGGATGAGTTATCTAAGGAAATTAAGAAGGTGGAATTAAGGACGGAGAAGGTGAAACAAAATGTAAATATCCTCTCAACTAGATTGGACACAGTGGAATCTAATGTGAATACTATGCAAGAATCGATGGCTTCAAGAGAATATGGGGATATGCAGGATATTTCAAAAGACACAAGTAAAATCTTCATTTCTAGTGCTAGTAAGGAGATTCGGGAAAGAGACTCTAGAAAGAAACACGTGATGATTTTTGGCCTCGCAGATCCTCCTGTAAATAATGAAAACCCTCAAAGCACGTCCGCAAACTCCACACCCTCTCATGATAATACACCCGTCCAACACCCTCTTAAAGTCCGAGTCATAGATATCCTTACATCCATAACTCATTACTCAATTTCGGTAATTAACGTTTACCGTGTGGGTGCATGTTCGCAGATCAACAGACCAAGACCAGTAAAGGTTTTGTTACATTCGGAGGAAGAAGCCAAATCAATCCTGAAACAATTTGCAGTATTAAAGAGAACAAACTCGCTCCCAGTGAATGTACTAGGAATACAATTAAAAACAGATCTGACGGAGCATCAGCAACAAGAGTTGAAACAAACCCTGGATACACTAAAAGCACGCAAGGAGAAAGGGGAGGCAGATCTACGATTAGTATGATCTCAAGACCAACTAAAAATAATGAAAGAAGCAAACAAGAAGGAAGGTGCAGGCAAGCAGTAGAATCTACAGAGTACATCTCGGAATTGCCACCATTTTACATGTTATAGAAGTGATCGGACTACGGGTATGGGGGTGGAGCCTTACTAGCTATCAACAATAAATTCAAGTCGCTAGCATTAAATATAAATGATATAGTACACAAGTTCGTCTCGGTAAATCTAGTGGCTTTACAAGTTTTCTCACCACCTGGTTCTTTTATTCTTCTAAACATATACGTTCCACAGGATCTAATTCTTGATGATTATGCAGAAGTTATCCAAAGGTTGGAAGATGTGTTGATACCTTGCAACAATCCAATTTTGATTTTGGGTGATTTTATTACAAGGAACTTTTGTTTGGTGCAAGATGGTCTCATACGTGACCGTAAAGCATCCCTCTTCAACTCATTAATTACTAACATTCAACTATTCCAATTTAATAGAATTTCAAATAAAGATGGCCTATGATTAGATTTAGTATTCACGAACCTTTCGAAGTGCAATGTTCATCACGTTGAGCCGATTGTACCTGAGGATCTATATCACCCTACGTTAGGTATTATCCTTAATATAAACAAAGTAAACGAGCAACTTCTCAATTTTTGTTGTGAACATATTTCAAAAGTGCGGTATAATTATAGAATAGCTGATAGAGCAATTATTTTCACAAAGATGTGGGATATAGAATGGGATGATTTATATAAAATAAATAATGTTGCAGAGGCTTGAAAACTCCTATATCCTAAGCTGTTCTTAGTTATTGACCAGGTGGTACCTAAATTCAATAACAACGAAAAACAGAGTCGATTTCCGAAATGGTATTCTAAACAGCAAATTGGTAAACTCAAAATCAAATAGAAGTCACGACAAAAACATAAAGACAACGATTCATTATCATTGAATGATAATTTCACATCGCTTAGATCCGAAATAAAGGAATTGATAGACAGAGACTCTAATTTGTACATAGCAGAGTGCGAGAAGGCGCTAGAAAAAGACCCCAAGAAATTCTGGTCCTACATAGGAGATTTGAAAAAGGAATCTAGGATTCCAGGTATCATGCAGTATAACGGGAATGCGTTAAAGGACCCTGTAGAAATTGTCGACTCATCTGCCACTTATTTTAACAGCGTGTATGAACCTGCTAAGCAATCAAGGCTTCTGACATCTAACCTAAATAGTAATTATATGGGTTATAAGCTAAAATTTGGGAAAGTCGAAATTGAAACATCTATGAAATTAATAATAAACAAACTTACTTCAGGTACGGATTTAGTTCCGAATTTTCTAGTAAAAGATTGTGCGCGATCTTTGGCAAAGCTTGAAAAAGGTACCTATCCTACAGTCTGGAAAAAGGCCAGAGTTTGTCCGGTTTTTAAGGCAGGAAATGAAAACGAGATAAAAGATTATAGACCAATATGAATTAAGAATAATTTTTCAGAAGTCCTTGAATCTTGCTTAGCGGGCTTCATAACAGCACCTATAAGAGCGCATATAACAGAATGTCAACATGGATTTGTTTCTGGGCGTTCAACAATCACTAACCTATTTGTATTC
>JAABKJ010013701.1:0-10257 GCA_011634705.1 Andricus grossulariae
TTTGGGACTCTTCTGTCAATTGGCCGATAGGCAATGGGGCATTTTCAATTACCTTAGCGCCATCAGTCGGATTGCAAACAATGAAGATTTGTAGCACAATTTGTTGTTCATGACTGATCCCTACATAAACATCTTCAGAACCCTTAAGGAGAGTGTCCCTCGTCCCATGGATGCCCAAGTTCAGGATCTGCTGATTGGAGATGATTGAGACAAGAATGGACAACGCTGCTGACAACCAGAATTTTTCGTTCAAAAATGTTTAAGTCTCATGATTTCGTTCATCTTTATTGATTATAATATTGGAAAACGATGCTAAGTGTAGAAGTTCTACGATTCGGTTTCTTATAACAAGGTAAAATGAACTATTGAACCCAAAAAAACAGATTTATTCTACACGAAAGAATTATTTCAAGAATTGATTTATCAAGATTGATTATAACAATGGGAAATGTTGTTGGATGTCAGTATATTTCTAAGGAGTTTCATTTTTTGTTATCTAATAAACATTTCATCAGGAAATAGATTTTTCCTATTTGAAAGCGACTACTAAATGCATTTGTTAATCAGAATTGTTAATAACAATGAAAAATATTGTCAAATGTCAGTTTCTTCTAACAGAATTTTAATTTAGGGATAAAATGAACAATTATACACAAAAAAATGAATTTTTCTATCAAAGAGTGACCGTTTGATGCATTTGTTAATCAGTATTCTTTATAAAAATGGTGAACATTGTTTATTGTTTATTTCAGATATGGAGTTTTCATTTTAGAAGGCAGAAACTAATGATTTCGCAGAAAAAATGCATTATATATGCTTAGAGGCACTTCTTTATTAAATTTGTTTATGAAATTTGTTTATAACAAACAAAAAAATAATAATTCAGTGTTTGATTTTGATGAAATATTGATTTTACTTGATTTCGCGGGGAAGAACGTGATGAAAAAAGCTTCCAGGCTTCAATGTACAGCAAAAATCGATTTTGTTCATAAATTTGTTTATAACAATTATATGGTTTGCCGGAACTTCATATTAGTTATCAGGATTTGTTAGTCGATTGTAAATCTATCATTTTTTTACCTTTTTGAGGTGATATCAATGAATTATACAGAACAGTTAGCTCAAATATGAAAAATTACGGGTTTTTTGGCATTTTGCAACTTGAATAACAAATAAACAGAGACTTTTTTGCAAAATCGGGCTCGATAGACCTCTTTAGAATTCAATTAGATTCAAATTAAAAAAAAAACAAAGATGAAACCTGATAAAAATTATAGGCTCTGGATCATTTTGAACCCCAATTTTCTAATTCACCTCACTGTGCGTCCACCGCGTAAGGTCATCCGCGACTAGAGACCTGACTCCAAGGAACAGTGTTTCACGATGTTATTTTGCGTAAATTTCCCGCTCTTGGTTACCCTGTAGGACAAAAGGAGCCGAAGTGGATGACGTACACGTTCCAGTTGCGTCGGGATTGGTTGCTTTAACGAAACATAATCATACCTTCTGGAGCCTACAACTTCTCACATAAGCTGTTACCTCTGGAAATTTTACTATGTACCTTTACCGAGGTTCTGGTGCTTCGGATCCCATATTAAGCTATAGGTCCCTCCATCGTGCATTTGGCTACAACCTAGTCCATGAATGTTAGGATAGAAACCAGGCTTTGTCCAATATGTCAAATTAGGCACAATGCTCTTATCAGATCAATTGATTCCAATACAAAAATGCGTCCGTGAGTGATGATATATACTGGGACAGCCCCGTGCAGACCATTAAAAAAATCCAACTCTAACAAAAAATGCCTTCGACAAATTCGGCTGCAACCAGCATAAGCATGAGGTAATTATATGATCTAATAATAATAATATGATGGTAGCTCTAAGAAAACATCTAGAGACGACTCTTGTCACCTCCAACCCTCGAGGCCGCTGTGTAAGGATAGCAGCGGTAAAAGACGAACTGCAAACTACACCATGCTCCTAATTTCATACCTACAACATCATCGCAAAAGATTTCAAACCTCATATTAAATTAACTTATAACATCCTCATCTCATCAGTCACTTGACTTAGGCCGTGGCTATGATGAAGAATTGAGTTCACCCGAGAATAAGTTTGAAAAAAAAAATAATGCGTTGGCTTCACTGTAGGGCTTGAGCTTTTCGCTTATGTCTGTGACGGCCATGGAGCGGTAGCTTTGCTACTGATAGGTTTTTTTATGCAAGACAGGCAGAGAACAAAGTAGTACGGCGGGTAATGGACGATATTGTGACCAACCTTGCATTTTATTCTAGAGCATTCAGACTTGGCTCATTTGTAGTGTATACCCCCAGCTTACTTTTAAGAAGTGGAAACAAATTTGCGACCCCGGAAGAGCAGCGGTACATCGGGTTGCCTGCATAATAGGGGTAGATCACAAAAACTTAACAAATCGTCCGTTTCGGTGACTTCTATGGGCCGGGATCGGTCCCCCACATGACATTTAGTAGTTTTAGGCATATGTTGACCATGGCGATAGGTTGTAAAAGCGAGTCGCCTACATTTCAGATTCACAAACAGAAAATACTGGAATCACAGTGTTTCTATCTAAATTTCTTGCAAAATTGATATATCTGCGGCATTATTTGATGAAACTACCTACTATTAAACTTAAACCTAATCATTGATGAAGAAATGTGCGTACCAGTACTGGCAAAACGGATGAACTACGGACCTTCTTTACGAAGATGAGGGATGAATACAGGGGTGCAATACATAAAGCGAAGCAAGAAAGCTGGACCAACTTTTGCACAGATATCGTGAAAGTAGCAGAGGCAGCTCGACTGGACAAGCTGCTCTCTCAAAACCCAGATGCTATTTTTAGCACCCTAAAATTGCCCGATGGAGGATACTCAGAGTTAACCGAGGGGATCTTGGCTCACCTGATCAAGGCACATTTTGCGGGCTTAAAAAGGAAAGAGCCTTTAATTATACCTACAAAGAGGTCATCAGGGTGACCATGATTGCCCCTTCGGTGGTTCTTGGTAGTGGCTGAACTGCGTCATCTGCTCACGAGTGAGGGCTACCACGTTATAGGCTACGCGGACGATATACTGGCTATCGTGCGAGGCCAGCATCTGGATGCGCTCTTCGGAGTAATGCAGCAAGCACTGGGGATAGTTGATTCTTGGTGCAAGAAGACTGGATTATCGGTCAATCCGAGTAAGAAAGATGCAGTTGTATTCACCAGACGGTGTGAGTGGGGAACCAGAAGTACACTGAATTTGGTAGGCCAACAACTGAAAATCAAAGAAGGCGCTAAATATCTAGGAGTCATCCTTGATAATAAGCTGTCATGGAACGAGCACCTGGAAAAGAACTGCAAAAAGCCAGTAGTAACTCTATGTCTCTGTAGGAGAGCTATAGGGAAAAGCTGGGGCTTCAAGCGCAAGACATTTATGTGGATCTACACAGCGATCCTGCGCCCTAGGCTAATCTATGCGGTGGTAGTCTGGTGGAGCAGGGTCGAACTTTTCACTGTGAAGACGCGACTGAAAATAATCTGGGGACTGATTCTAAGAGGCATCACTAGTGCCTCGAAATCGACACCCACAATGACATTGGAGGTACTAACAGGATCGGCGCCCCTCCATCTCATTATAAAGGCCATGGCTGCGGAGGCAGCCTGGAGATTGAATACGGTGAAAGGCGAAAGGATCTCGACGACAGTGCGGATCCCAACCGACATCGCGAGTAGGCCGACCCTGAGCATGCTCAGAGACAAAACACCGACTCGCTATCTCTTCGACAAAAAGTATCGTGTTAGTCTATTCACGCAGGAGGATTGGGTTAGCGGCGAAGCACACCTGTCCACTGTGGGGCAACTCGTTCGCAGATGGCTTTAGAAACAAGTAGAAGGCAGGAGCTAGTGTATATCGTAGAAGGATTGGAATGGGCTTTACAATTCCGATGGGGCCCTACGCCTTAGTCCCGCAATCTAAGATTATGACCATACTCCAGTTTCGTATTTTCGTAAATTTATGATATTATTTTCTCTTTAGCTATATAAATAAATTAATCTTCAACTAAAATTAAACTATCTTTGACTTCACGACTAAGAGTCAGTGAATATACCCTTTCTAAATAATTGTTTACAAAAGAGCAATACCTTACGACTTATGAGGTAAATTATGACAGTTTTCATAAAACAGATGTGAAGTAGAGTGAAGTTTCATCGAAAAATGCCGCAGGTATACCAGTTGTACAAGAAATTTGGACAGAAACACTGATTCCGGTATTTTCTGTGTGCGCCCCTGAGAGGTGGGCAACCCGCTTTTACAACCCATCGCCATGGTCGACATATGCCAAATGTCAAGTGGGGGACTGATCCCGGCCCATATAAGTCACCGAAACGGACGATTTGTAAAGTTTTTGAGAACTACCCATGTTAGGTAGGCAACCCGCTATACCACTGCTCTCCTGGGGTAGCAACCTGGTTTCCACATCCTAAAGGTAAGCTGGGGTATATACTACAAATGTGCCGAATCTGAATGCTCTAGAATGAAATGCAAGGTAGGTTTAACAAACCGCCGTCCTAAAGAGGAAAGAGACTAAGAGGAACACCAAAACTCATACAAAACATAGAGACTCTAATAAATATTTTGAAACGATGGTCGCTTCCCAAGGATCGCCCGGGTGCCCCTGAAGCCACTGCTGGGGCCACAGCATGCGGGACCGTGGTAATGGTGGGATGCGAGATGATCAGGCAGATTTCACAAATCAAAAAGCTGGCCAGCAAGAAAATCTGCGACAAACGATAAACAGTAAAACATCAACTGTACCTAATCATCATGCTTTGGCTAGCATTAACGATTTGAAGCCGACCACTTCAACAGAAATATCGTGGGAGAGTATCGACTGGAATACCGTAATAAAAGAAGAATTGATGCGTCTCTGCTATGAATTCGCGAAGTTTGATACTAAAAGAGAAAAGAGATACAAATGTAGGACGAAGTTTGCTGCAAAGTTTTTGCGGGAAAGAACGTCGATAATGAAAATCAGCTAAAGGTAAAGCGCGATAACATCATCATGCTATTGATGTTCCTGTGCAACCGCATGATGATCCAACACCACCACAGCCTCCAGAAGCAGATAGCCTTATTCATTTTAATGGCAGAAGCAGAGATTCGGCAACCAAAAGAAAAGTAAAAAAACAGAGAAAAGTGGATAGAGTGTGAGGAGAGAACATCATCGTCTCTTCTTACTTAGCACCCGCATCTAGCCACAAGAATAAATGAACAGAATCTAGCAGACCAAAAACAATCAATAGTTAACAAAAATTTGCTTTCGGTTGTTCAAATAGCCACCATCAAAATGGAAGTAGAACAAGAGCCTCATATTGATCTCTCTTTGGAAGGTGTGGATAAGGAGGATCTAATTGAAGCTGAAGGCGCAGGTGCTAGAGACAATGAAGCTCAAGTACCGGATTCACTACAACCACATCCGGACATTAACGTTCCAGTTGATGTAAACAGCGAAATCCCAGAAGAACTGCAGCACCTTTAAAGGAATTTTGATGGTGCTTTACTAGAACTTAGAGATGTAGAACCAACACAAAGACATTCTGTACCAAAGATGTACATCATGAAGGATTTGCGTGCACTAATAGAGTATCTAAGTAACAAGGTAATAAGTTACCTTTACATTTAAACGCGACACCAATTGCGTTAGAGGTGCAGACTCTTGAGTACTATAATTGCAGTTTTTACCCCAGGAAGGGAACGAGATCCACCACAGAAAATCATTTTAGATATGGATCACAGCAAAGTAAGGAGCAAATTCGATCGATTGACTCAATATAAGAAAGGATATAGAAACAAAAAGCTGATATACCACGCTACTAAAATCATTCACCCTCGGAACATCGAGAGATTGACACTAGCAATACTGGATCAGATTATAGACTATAGCAGAGACTTCATACTCTTTTTGCTAGGCTGCGTGGTCATCTTCCCTAAAAGGGAAGAATGGCACGATGAAGAGAGAAGCGGAGAATTATTTACACCAGGGGGTCACGTTTGGTACACGGACGGCTCTAAAGACTAATTTGGGAAGAGGGGGTGACATCGTTGGGAAAAAGTTTAGGGCTGAGATCACAATAGCACTGGGCACATTCCCTACAATTTTCCAGGCCGAAATAATAGCTACTGAAGCTTGCCTCGAGGAAATTTGTAAGGGGGCTTATAAAGGCCAGCATATTAACATTTTTTCTGACAGTCAAGCAGCATTTAAGGCTCTTGCACCTAAGGAGTTTGCTTCTAGACTAGACTGTAGTTGCCCGTAGAATCATGAAATCTGAAAATACCGCAAATGATGTTACATTAAAGTACATTACCTTATTAGTAAACATTTACTTCATTCAGATTCTACTACTGAAAAAGAAAAGAAAATCGTGATAAACAAATAAGAAAATTACTTTCATAACATTTTTTAATAGTCAATTAATACTAACGATTCAAATTGAACAATCAGTTGTTTTTTAAACCTTTTAACCTAATAATTACTTCAAAAATAATAAATAAAAACATCTGTAGGTTTACAATTGAAGGAAATTAAGACTCCTAACTTTAGTGAATTGGTTGGAATTGAAAATAGCTTGCTAACCGGCTATGAAAAGAATGGAATTGAGTTTCAGAGCAAATCTATTCTCTAATTGTGCATTTTACTTGATGAAAAAGTCGCATATTTAATCCCTTTCCGATTCACTTATATGAAAAAACAACACAACTCTATCAGGAAAAACAATAATGAGAAAAACCGATAATAATTAAAGCCGACGAAAAGTCAATATGTGGAAGTAGAACTATGACAGATATCTATTATACTACCGTGTAACATCAGAAATATCCAAGATATTATGGTAGAATATCTTAGTTTAGCTAACAAACCAGTTTTATTAGATGAACTAAACAGTTTTATTGCACGAAGAGCAACGAAACCGCTTATTGAAGAGTTAGTAATGAGATGCCATGGTAGAGGAAAATTAAAGGCGATACCATCAAGATAAGATGCGAGCTGGGCAGTCCAACGCAATGTAGGCGAGGTAACAGAGCTCAGAAACGGACTCTTCACGTGGCGTACATCCTTCGTTCCGACAGAAAGTCTATGTCCTGATTGCTACGCTGCGCATACACAAGAAAGTTATTGCCAGAAGAAATCAAAACAATGCCTTTAAGGCCACGTGACGAGTGGGTCACGTGACCGGCTTCCTACCTTACCGACACTTTTTTATTCGTAAACTTATTTTCACACAAATAGCCACATCGAGTTGACAATTTGGGATAATAAATAAGAAGCACTAAGAAACGCGGCTCTGCTGATAAATTGTTATAATTATGAAAAAAGCAAAACAAAAAATTATTTACAAAAAAATCTTTTTTCATAATTATAAAAATTTATGACCAGAGCCGCGTTTCTTAGTGCTTCTTATTTATTATCCCAAATTTTCAACTCGACGTGGCTATTTGTGTGAAAATAAGTTTACAAATAAAAAAGTGTCGGTAGGGTAGGAAGCCGGTCACGTGACCCACTCATCACATGGCCTCAAGGCGGATATGAAGCGGTTCTACCGTGAAATGAGTGGAGCTCAAAAATAAGAGCTGGAGCTCGAAATTCCATGCGTGAATGGATCAAAAAAATTCGGTATGTGAAATCATAGTCCTACCACGTTTTTAAAGAAGATAAGAATTGCACGCCTTTGAATCTCGCTGACCCAAATTAAACGAACATACATGCTACCCCTCCTGAGCAAATTGCACGGTAATGGAGACAGAAGTCTTGGCACCAACAACATCCCAGTGTACAAGATCAACCTAACATGGATACTCAGGCATCCAACTTGTGGCTACGGAACAGCGAACTCTTTCCTAAAATGGAAGGAATTGTCGTGGGTATACAGGTCAAGGCACATTATTGATGACTGCAGAACGTTATATTATAGCAAGTATACTGACAGACATAATGATGTTGCAGGGGAAACTAGGAGAGAAAGGAACGGAAGATATAGAAATAGTAGGAAACAAAAAGAGACGAGAAACGAAAGTAGGGAAGATTAGAGGATTTAATACTGGAATATAAGAGGCTTGGAAAGAATGGATAGGGAGTTGATAAGAAATTTCACGCAATGGGATGTAGTAGTAATGATGGAGACGTGGCTAGATGAAAAGGGATGGAAGAGAATACAGGGAAGATTACAAAGAGGTTACAAATAGCAACTTCAAAATGCAAAGAGGAAGAATAAAAAAGGCAGAGCAATGGGAGGAATGGTGATGGGAGTAAGAAACGAATGTATAACAGAGAAGGATAAAAAAGAGATGAAACAACAAAAAGAAGGACGAATAGTAGGAGAGATGAAAATGGGTGGAGAGAGGTGGAAGATATAGATATAGATATAGAGGGGCTGAGGAAGGGGAGGTTCAGGAGGAGAAAGGGGAATAGTAATTAACTATATGGTAGTGAACGACAAGGTAAGAGAAAAGTTCAAGAAACTAGAGGTAGGGAATTATATAGATTTGGATCACTCTCCCATAATAGTGACATTAGCGGGAGAAAAGAGTAATAACAATAAAGCTCAAAAGGAAGCAAAAGTAAAAAGAGCACGAAGAGAGGATTGGTCAATGGAAGGTAAAGAACAGCTTAAGGAAAAGGTAAGGAATATCAAAATGCGAGAAGGAAATGTGAACGAGGAGATGGAAATAATGAAAGGATAAATAAAAAGAGTATTAGAATACACAAGAAAAAAAGAAGTTAGTGAAGGATGGTATACAAGTGGATGGGATGAGGAATGTAAACAGAAGAAGAAGGAAGTGAGAAGGAAGCTAAGAAAATGGTAAAAAGGGATGAGTAATGGAGAAAAATATAGGAGAGAAAAGGGCATATTGAGTTGCGTGCTAAAAAAAAAGATAAGGAAAATAAAAGGTTCTTCTTCAAACCTATTATTTTGCTCCTCTTTTTTTAGTCGTAAATAGAGAGAGAAGAATAAGGAAGAGAGTAAACTAGGATATTGAGATGGTAGAATGGAAAAAATATTATATAGAATTACTAGGAGGGATAGAGAAGAAAGTTAGGAAAGGAGAAAAATATTGTAGGGAAACAGATGAGAAGAAGAATATTACAAGAGAGGAAATAGGCAAGGTAGTAGGGATAATGAAAGATGGAAAAGCACCTGGTATAGACGAGGTTCCAAATAAAGTCTGCATATATGGGGTGAAAGCATTAAAGGAATGGACATGGATAATGTGCAATAGAGTATGGAGAGGAGAGGGGTGGCCAGAGTAATGGAAGGAAGCATTAGTGGAACCCATAGTGAAGAAAGAAAGAGGGGGGGGAAGGTTAAAGATTATGCAGAAGTAACATGGTCACATTGTATAAAGTAAATGTGACTGTGTAATCGGAGAGGTTAAAGAAAGAAGTTAAGGAAAAAAAGATAGAGCCACCAAATCAGACAGGGTTCAGAAAAGGGATTGGGTTGATGGACACCTTATATGTTTTGAACTATCTAGTAAATCAGAGGAATGAAAGGGACAAAGGGGCAATGATAGCAATGTTCGTTGACTTACAGGCGGCGTTTGACTCATTAGACCGAGGCGAGATGATAAAAGTTATGGACATTTTTAGAGAGATAAAAAGCAGGGTAAAGGCAGGAGAGCAAGTAGAAGATAGTTTCAGGTTGGTGAGAGGAGTAAGGCAAGGATATTTTCTGAGCCCACTTTTACTTAATATATTAATATCAGACTTGCTAGAAGAAATTCCGAGAAAATCGTGGGGAGGAGTGAGCATAGGGAACGTAGAGATATACACTGGCAAGAATTGTAAAAGAATGTAAATATTTGGGATATACCTTGCAAACAGCTGTAGATCATAGAGCTCATATAAGAGAAAGGATAAAAAAAGCAAAAGGTGTAGTGAAGCAGATATGGGTTTTAAAGGCGTGAAATTTATCACACACAACCAAACGGTTAGATAGTCAAATCAATGTCAGGATCAGAAGGCTCTCATAGCCGCGTAGGTTCTCGACACAATGAAACTCTCACACTTTTCATAACATAAGTACATATGAAAAAATGAATATACAAATCACTTCATGATTATCTCGGATGCATAAAAGCTTGCATATCAATTCGTCAGTTCCGCGATTATAAATTTCACGCCGTCAAGGCGGACGCGGACTTCTGAATCTCCAGTGTCTTCATAACCGAATTGTTTTGAGTACAGCTTA
>JAABKJ010013702.1:0-10257 GCA_011634705.1 Andricus grossulariae
GTTTTAATGTAGTTTAATTTCTGTCATAGAAGGATTATGACCCCCCCCCCCCTCCGACACGTAAGATGGTTGGATTTCAAAAGTTTTTAATTGTTATTAACAATAATAATAGTGACATATCTTGATATTTCACTGGGACCTTTGTCTTCAAAGTTGATTCTCCATTTTTTAATTGAGAAATTATGAAGGAAGGAAAGGAATTCAAACAGTGCGTTTACGGTAAAATATTGCAAAAATAATCGCGCAAACAAAATGAAACGGTTAAATAATTCTGGAGTTAGTGTTTTATTTTCAGAAAGCGCGTGACTCGACCTCTCTCTGAGAAGTAAAATTTTAGACTGGCGACAGGAAATTGTCAGTGTATTTTTTTAAGTGGCTAAATTGTCCGTTGGGCAATACAAAAAGAAAGGAATCGAAACCTTTTTATGTTCTTCGAAGTCCTTTCGGTCATTGCATCATTTGGAAGAATTCGTTAGAATTATTTCAAACATCTTAAAGAACCGAAAATTCTCTCAAATTTGGAAATATTCCAATCGAATTAAAAAAAAAGTTTCTGAAATACTGTGAAATCCCTAACGAAGTATCATAAAATGCCGTGAAAATTTCATGAAATCCTATTTTCCCGCTTTCCATGAATTCCGCGAATTCTGCGAATTCCGTGAATTCCATTATTTTAGTGAATTTCGTGTATTCCTCGCATTCCATCAATTTTGTGAATTTCGTGAATTCCTTGGGTTCCGCGAATTCCATGAATTCCACGAATTTCGTTAATTCTATGAATTCCATGAATTCCATGATTTCCGTGGAGTCCATGAATTCCGTGTATTCCAAGAATCTTGTTAATTCCATGAATTCCATTTATTCCATGAATTCGTTCAATACCATGAATTTCCTGAATTCCGAAATTTCCGTGAAATCCACGAATTCCGTGACTTCCATGAATTCTGTGAACTCCATGAATTCCGCGAATTCCATGAATTCCCTGAATTCCATGTTTTCTGTGGATTCAATAAATCCCGTGAATTCCATGAACTCATTAAATTCCACGAATTCCGTGAATTCCATGAATTCCTTGAATTCGATGAATTCCATGAAGTCCGTTAATTCCATAACTTCCGTGAACTTCGTGAATTCCATGAATTCTGTCAATCCCACGAATTCCATTAATTCCATTAATTCCCTGAAGTTCATGATTTTTTAGATTTTCGTGACTTCCGTGAATTTCCTGAATTTAACGAGTTACGTGTATTCCGCGAATTTCATCAATTCCGTGAATTCCATAAATTCCGAGAAATCCGTGGGTTCCGCGAATGCCGCGAAATCCATGAATTCCGTAAATTCCAGGAATTACATGAATTCCGTGAATTCTGTAAATCCCTTGAATGCCATCAATTCCGTGAATTCCTTGAATCACATGAATTCCGTGAATTCCGTGAATTCTGTCATTTCCATGAATTTCGTGAAATCCGTAAATTCCGGGAAATATATGAATTCCGTATATTGCGGGAAATCTATGAATTCCGTAAATTCCGTGAATTCCGTGAATTCTGCAAATCCCGAGAATTCTACGAGTTTCGTGATTTACATGAATAACATGAATTCCGTGAATTTTGTGAATTCCATGATTTTCGTGAATACCGGAAATATCGTAAATTCCGTGGAACCCAAAATGCCTGTAATTTTCGGGAATACCACGAATTTTGTGAATTCGACGAATCCCTTGAATACCATGAATTCCGTGAATTTTGTGGATTCCGTGAATTCCATGAATTTAACGAATTTCGTGTATTCCGCGAATTCCGTCAATTCCGTGAATTCCACGAATTCCGTGAATCCTAAATATCCCGTGAATTCCATGAGTGTCGTGAATTCCATGAATTCCCTGAATTCCATGTTTTCCGTTGATTCAATGAATGCCGTGAATTCCATGAATTTCGTCAATACCATGAATTATGTGAATTCCGTAAATTCCGTGAATTCCTTGAATCGCATGAATTCCGTGAAAACCGTGGGTTTCGTGAATTCCATGAATTCCGTAAATTCCGTGAAATCAATGAATTCCGTAAATTCCGGGAATTCCGTGAATTCTGCCAGTCCCGTGAATTCCACGAGTTCCGTGATTTCCATGAATTTCGTGAATTCCTTGCATTCTGTGAATTCCATGAATTTCGTGAATTCCTTGCATTCTGTGAATTCCATGAATTTCGTGAATACCGGAAATTTAGTAAATTCCGTGGAAACCAAATTTCCTGTAATTTTCGGGAATTCCATGAATTTCGTGAATTCTGCGAATCCCTTGAATACCATGAATTCCGTGAATTTTTTGGATTCCGTGAATTCCATGAATTTAGCGAATTTCGTGTATTCCGCGAATTCCGTGAATCCTAAATAACCCGTGAATTCCATGAGTGACGTGAATTCCATGAATTCCCTGAATTCCATGTTTTCCGTGGATTCAATGAATGCCGTGAATTCCATGAATTTCGTGAATACCATGAATTATGTGAAATCCATGAATTCCGTAAATTCCGTGAATTCCTTGAATCACATGAATTCCGTGAATTCCATGAATTCTGTGAAAACCGTGGGTTCCGTGAATTCCATGAATTTCGTAAATTCCGTGAAATCAATGAATTCCATACATTCCGGGAATTCCATGAATTTCGTGAATTCGGCGAATCCCTTGAATACCATGAATACCATGAATTCCGTGAATTTTGTGAATTTCGTGTATTCCGCGAATTCCGCGAATTCCTTAAATTCCGTGAGTTCCATGAATCCTGTGAATTCCATGAATTCCATGAATTCCTTGAGTTCCGTGAATTAATTGAGCCCATTGATATCGTGAATTCCGAAAATTCCGGGAAATCCATGTATTCCGTAAATTTTGGGAATTCCACGAATTCCGTGAATCCTAAATATCCCGTGAATTCCATGAGTGTCGTGAATTCCATGAATTCCGTGAATTCCCTGCATTCCATGTTTTCCGTGGATTCAATGAATGCCGTGAATTCCGTGAATTCCATGAACTCCGTAAATTCCGTGAATTCCTTGAATCACATGAATTCCGTGAATTCCATGAATTCCGTGAAATCCGTGGGTTCCGTGAATTCCATGAATTCCGTAAATTCCGTGAATTCTTAAATCCCTTGAATACTATTAATTCCTTGAATTCCTTGAATCACATAAAATCCGCGAATTCCATGAACTCTGTGATGTCCAGGAATTTCATGAAATCCGTAAATTCCGGGAAATCCATGAATTCCAATCCCAATCGCCAATCCCGTGAATTCCACGGGTTTCGTGATTTCCTAAATATCCCGTAAATTCCATAAGTGTCGTGAATTCCATGAATTCAGATGAATTCCATGTTTTCCGTGGATTCAATGAATGCCGTGAATTCCATGAATTATGTCAATACCGTAAATTCCTTGAATCACATGAATTCTGCGAAATCCGTAGGTTTCGTGAATTCCACGAATTCCGTAAATTCCGTGAAATCCATGAATTCCGTAAATTCCGGGAATTACATGAATTACGGGAATTCTGTAAATCCCTTGAATACCATGAATTCCGTGAATTCCTTGAATCACATGAATTCCGTGAATTCCAGGAATTCTGCGATGTCCATGAATTTCGTGAATTCCATGAAGTATGTGAATTCCATGAATTCTGTGACGTCCATGAATTTCGTAAAATCCGTAAATTCGGGGAAATCTATGAATTCCGTAAATTGTGGGAAATCAATGAATTCCGTAAATTCTGGGAATTCCGTGAATTATGCCAACCCTGTGAATTTCTCGAGTTCCATGAATTCTATGAATTCCATAATTTCCGTGAATTTGATGAATTCCGCGAATACTATGAATTCCGTGAATTCCTTAAGTGCCGTAAATTCCATGAATTCCGTATATTCCGTAAATTCCGTGAAATCCAGGAATTCCGTAAATTCCGGGAATTTCATGAATTCCGTGAACTCTGTGAATCCCTTGAATACCATGAATTCCGTGAATTCCCCGAATACCGGAAATTCTGTAAATACGTAAAACCTGCTGATCCTGTGAATTCCATGAATTCTATGAATTCCATGATTTCCGTGTATTTCATGAATGCCGTCAAATCCATGAATTCGGTGAATTCAATGTATTCCGTGAATTCCATGCATCCCGTGAAATCCGTTAATTCCGTGAGTTCCGAGAATGGCATGAATTCCGTAAATTCCGTAAATTCCGTGAAATTTATGAATTCCGGGAATTCCATGAATTCCGTGAATTCTGTAAATACCTTGAATAGCATAAATTTCATGAATTCCGTGAATATCATGAATCCCGCGAATTCCATGAATCCCAAGAATTCCGTAAATTCCGTAAAATTTATGAATTCCGTAAATTCCGGGAATTCCCTGAATCCCGTGAATTCTGTGAATCGCTTGAATACCATGAATTCCGTGAATTCCGTGAATCCCATTAATTCCGTGAATTCCATGCCTTCCATAAATTCCGTGAACTTCATGAATTCTGTGAATACCGATAATTCAAGGAATTCTGTCAATTACATGAATTCCATGAGTTCCATGAATTTCGTGAATACCATGAATTTCGTGAATTCCGTGAATTCCATGAATTTCGTGAATTCCATGAATTCCGTGAATTCCATGAATTTCATGAATTCCGTGAATTCCATGTATTCTGTGAATTTCATGAATTCCGTGAATACCATGAAATCCGTAAATTCCTTAAGTTCCGTGAAATCCATGAATCTCGTGAATGCTTTAAATTCCGGAGATTCCGTGAATTCCATGAATTTCGTGAATTCTGTGAATTTCAATAATTTCGTGAATATCATAAATTCTGTGGATTCCATGAATTCCGTGAATACCATGAATTCCGTGAATTCCTTAAGTTCCGTGAATTCCATGAATTCCGTAAATTCCTCGAAATCCATGAATCCCGGGAATTCGATGAATTCCGTGAATTCTGTGTATCCCTTGAATACCATGAATTCCGTGAATTCCGTGAATACCGTGAATTCAAGGAATTCTGTGAACTTAATGAATTCCATGAATTCAATGAATTCCGTGAATACCATGAATTCCGTGTATTTCGTGAATTCCGTGAATTCTGTGAATTTCGTGAATTCCATGAATTCTGAGAACTCCATTAATTCTGTGAATTATTTTGCTAATTTCCTGAATTCCGTGAATCCCATGAATTCCGTAAATTCCGTAAATTCCGTGAAGTTCATGAATTCCGGGAATTCGGTGAATTCTGTGAATCCCTTGAATACCATAAATTCTGTGAATTCCGTGATTGCTTTATGTTCCGGAAATTTTACGAATTGCGTGAATTCCATAAATTCCGCGCGTTCCAGCAATTCCGTGAATTCCGTAAATTCTATCAATTGCGTCAATTCAATGAATTCCGAGAATATCATAAATTCTGTGGATTCCATGAATTCCGTGAATACCATGAATTCCGTGAATTCCGTAAGTACTGTGAAGTACATGAATTCCGTAAATTTCGTAAATTCCGTGAAATTCATGAATTCTGTAAATTCCGGGAATTTCATGAATCCCGTGAATTCTGTGAATCCCTTGAATACCATGAATTCCGTTAATTCCGTGAATCCCATGAATTCCGTGAATCCCATGACTTTCTTGAATTCCGTGAACTTCATGAATTCCGTGAATTCCATGAATACCGTGAATTCAAGGAATTCTGTTAATTTCATGAATTCCGTGAATACCAAGAATTTCGGGAATTCCGTGAATTCCATGAATTTCGTGAATTTCATGTATTCTGTGAATTCCATGATTTCCGTGTATTTCATGAATGTTGTCAAATCCATGAATTCCGTGAATTCAATGAATTCCGTGAATTCCTCAAGTTCCGTGAATTCCAGGAATCCCGTGAATCCTGGAAATTCCGGAAATTCCATGAATTGCGTGAATTCCATAAATTCGGCGATTTCCATCAATTCCGTGAATTCCGTAGGTTCCGTGAATTCCATGAATTACGCAAATTCCGTAAATTCCGTGAAATCCATGAATTCCGTATATTACGAGAATTCCATGAATTCCGTGAATTATGTGTATCATTTGAATACCATGAATTCCGTGAATTCCGCGAATCCCATGAATTCCGTGAATCCCATGAATTCCGTGAATCCATGAATTCCGTGAATCCCATGAATTCCGTGAATCCCATGAATTCCATGAATCCCATGACTTCCGTGAATTCCGTGAATTCCGTGAATTCTGTGAATTTCAATAATTTCGTGAATTTCATAAATTCTGTGGATTCCATGAATTCCGTGAATTCCATTAATCCCTTGAATTCTGTGAATCCCTTGAATACCATGAATTTCGTGAATTCCGTGAATCCCATGAATTCCGTGCATTCCATGACTTCCTTGAATTCCGTGAACTTCATGAATTCCGTGAATTCCATGAACACCTCGAATTCAAGGAATTCTGTTAATTTCATGAATTCCATGAATTCAGTGAATAACATGAATTCTATGAATTCAGTGAATACCATGTATTCAGTGAATACCCTGAATTTCTTGAATTCTGTGAATTCCATGAATTTCGTGAATTCCATGAATTCTGTGAATTCCATGATTTTCGTGTATTTCATGAATGCCGTCAAATCCATGAATTCCGTGAATTCAATGATTTCCGTGAAGTCCTTAAGTTCCGTGAACTCCACGAATCCCGTGAATCCTGTAAATTCCGGAAATTCCATGAATTCTGCAAATTCCGTAAATTCCGTGAAATCCATGAATTCCGTATATTGCGGGAATTCCATGAATTCCGTATATTGCGGGAATTCCATGAATTCCGGGAATTCTGTGAATCATTTGAATACCATGAATTGCGTCAGTTCCCTGAATCCCATGAATTCCGTGAATCCAATAGATTCCGTGTATTCCATGACTTCCGTGAATTCCGTAAATTTCATGAATTCCGCTAATTCCGGGAATACCTTGAATTCGAGGAATTCTGTGAATTTCATGAGTTTCATGAATTCCATGAATTCCGTGAATACCATGAATTTCGTCAAGTCCGTGAATTTCGTGAATTCCATGAATCCCGTGAATTCCTTAAATTTCATGAATTCCGTGAATTCCGTGAATACCTTGAATTCATGGAATTCTGTGAATTTCATGAATTCCATGAATTCCGTGAATACCACGAATTTCGTGAAGGCCATGAATATCGTGAATTCTGGAAGTTCCGGGCAATCCATGTATTCCGTAAATTTGGGAGTTCCACGAATTCCATGTCTTCCGTGGATTCAATGAATGCTGTGAATTCCATGATTTTCGTGAATTCCGTCAATTCCGTGAATTCCGTAAATTCTATCAATTGCGTGAATTCAATGAATTCCGAGAATTTCATAAATTCTGTGGATTCCATGAATTCCGTGAATACCATGAATTCCGTAAATTCCGTGAAATTCATAAATTCTATGAATTCCGAGAATTTCATGAATCCCGTGAATTCTGTGAATCCCTTGAATACCATGAATTCCGTGAATTCCGTGAATGTCATGAATTCCGTGAATTCCATGACTTCCTTGAATTCCGTGAACTTCATGATTTCCGTGAATTCCATGAATACCGTGAATTCAAGGAATTCTGTTAATTTCATGAATTCCATGAATTTCGGGAATTCCGTGAATGCCGTGAATTCCGTGAATTCCACGAATTCCGTGAATTCCGCGAATTCCGCGAATTCCGTGAATCCCATGAATTCCGTGAATTCCATGACTTCCGTAAATTCCGTAAATTCCGTGAAATCCTTGAATTCTGTAAATTCCGGGAATTACATGAATCCGGTGAATTCTGTGAATCCCTTGAATACCATGAATTCCGTGAATTCCGTGAATCCCATGAATTCCGTGAATTCCATGACTTCCTTGAATTCCGTGAACTTCATGAATTCCGTGAATTCCATGAATACCGTGAATTCAAGGAATTCTGTTAATTTCATGAATTCCATGAATTCAGTGAATACCATGAATTCCATGAATACCATGAATTCCGTGAATTCAGCGAATACCATGAGTTCAGTGAATACCATGAATTTCTTGAATTCTGTGAATTCCGTGAATTCCGTGAATTCCATGAATTCCATGAATTCCGTGAATTCCATGAATTCTGTGAATTCCATGAATTCTTTGAATTCCATGATTTCCGTGTATTTCATGAATGCCGTCAAATCCATGAATTCCGTGAATTCAATGATTTCCGTGAAGTCCTCAAGTTACGTGAACTCCACGAATCCCGTGAATCCTGTAAATTCCGGAAATTCCATGAATTCCGCAAATTCCGTAAATTCCGTGAAATCCATAGATTCTGTATATTCCGGGAATTCCATGAATTCCGGGAATTCTGTGAATCATTTGAATATCATGAATTTAGTGAATTCCCTGAATCCCATGAATTCCGTGAATCCTGTGAATTCCGTGAATTCCATGACTTCCGTGAATTTCGTAAATTTCATGAATTCCGCGAATTCCGTGAATATCTTGAATTCAAGGAATTCTGTGCATTTCATGAATTTCATGAATTCCATGAATTCCATGAATTCCGTGAAAACCATGAATTTCATGAAGTCCGTGAATTTTCCTGATTTCCATGAATCCCTTGAATTCTGTAAATTCCGGAATTTCCAAGAATTGCTTAAATTCCCTGAATTACGTGAATACCATGAATTTCTTGAATTCCATGAATTCCGTGAATTCCTTAAGTTCTGTGAATTCCATGAATTCCGTAAATTCCGTAAATTCCGTGAAATCCATGAATCCCGGGAATTCGATCAATTCCGTGAATTCTGTATATCCCTTGAATGACCTTGAATTTCGTGAATTCCATGAATCCCGTGAATGCTTTAAATTCTGTAAATTCCATGAATTGCGTGAATTCCTTAAGTTCCGTGAATTCCATGAATTCCGTGAATTTTATGAATTCTGTGAATTACATGAATTCCGTGAATTCCATGAATAGCGTGAATTCAAGGAATCCTGTGAATTTAATGAATTCCATGTATTCCATGAATTCCGGGAATACCATGAATTTCGTGAGTTCCATGAATTCCGCAAATTCCATGGATTCTGTGAATTCCATTATTTGCGTAAATTCCGTGAAATCCATGAATTCCGTGAATTCCGTAAATTCCATGAAATCCACGAATTCCGTAAATTCCGAGGATTCCATGAATTCCGTGAATTCTGTGAATCCCTTGAATACCATGAATTCTGTGAATTCAAGAAATTCTGTGAATTTCCTCGATTCCATGAATTCCATGAATTCCGTGAATTCCGTGAATACCATGAAGTTCGTGAATCCATGTATTCCGTAAATTTGGGAATTCCACGAATTTAGTTTATACCGCGAATTCTGTCAATTCCGTGAATTCCGTTAATCCTTTGAATACAATGAATTCCGTGAATTCGGTGAATTCAAGGAATACTGTGAATTTCATGAATTCCATGAATTCCATGAATTCCGTCAATTCCGTGAATTCCGTGAATACCATGAATACCGTAAATTCTGTGCAATCCATGAATTCCGTAATTTCCGGGAATACCATGAATTCCGTGAAGTCCATGAATTCCGTGAATTCCATGAATCCAATGAATTCTATGAATTCCGTGGGTTTCGTGAATTCCATGAACTAGGTAAATTCCGTCAATTCCGTGAAATCCATGAATTCCGCAAATTCCGGGAGTTCCGTGATTTCCGGAAATTCTGTGAATACCATGAATTTCTTGAATTCCGTGAATTCCATGAATTTAGCGAATTTCGTGTATTCCGCGAATTCCGTCAATTCCGTGAATTCTTTCAATTCCATGAATTCCGTGAATTCCTTCACTTCCGTGAATTCATTGTGTTCCGAAAATTCCACGAATGCCGTGAATTCTGTGACGTCCATGAATTTCGTGAATTCCGGAAATTCCGGGTAATCCATGTATTCCGTAAATTTGGGAATTCCACGAATTTAGTTCATTACGCGAATTCTGTCAAATCCGTGAATTCCGTGAATCCTTTGAATACAATGAATTCCGTGAATTCGGTGAATTCAAGGAATTCTGTGAATTTCATGAATTCCATGAATTCCATGAATTCCGTCAATTCCGTGAATTCCGTGAATACCATGCATACCGTAAATTCCGTGCAATCCATGAATTCCGTAATTTCCGGGAATACCATGAATTCCGTGAAGTCCATGAATTCCGTGAATTCCATGAA
>JAABKJ010013703.1:0-10256 GCA_011634705.1 Andricus grossulariae
GACATGTCCATGTCTCGCTGCCGTATAGTACAGCCGGCACAAATAAAGTATTATATAAGGTTATTTTAGTTTTTTTAAATTTGTTTTTATTTCTGAGAATGGACCCTGCTCTATCGATAACCTTCTTACCTTCATTAATGCGCCTACCTAACTCCCCATCGATTTTTCCGTAATCTTTAAAATTAAAGAGTTTTTAATTTTGGAAATTTACTACAATTAAAAATGATAAATTCCTTCAGTTTGAAAGATTCAGAATTAAAAACTTGACTTTTGATTTTCATAATCAATAAAATTGAAGAATTTTTATTTATGAATCTTTTAAATTTAACAGTTTCTAGTTTTCACAATTTGCAATTAAAAATTAAGCAAATTTTAAATATGACATTTAAAAATTCTGTAATTTTAATGATTTACATAAAAAATGTCTTCAATTTTGAAGATTGAGAATTGAAAACTAAACTTTTGATAAAACAATATTTGGATGCTGATGGTAAAATTGGCTTTAGGGTTACAACAAAATTGAAATCAATTTATCATTGAGTCAGACGTTTCGGCCTCGATTATGGGCCTGTTTTAATTGAGGGTCGATACAACTCCTTTATTTAACATTATGAATTGTATGGGCAATGATAATACAAGAAGAGGCCATGGATTTTTAAAGAAAATTCAAATGGAATATGGGGAACTTGCTTGTTCAAATCTTCTTGAATGGTCCAGGGCTAAAACTGCGTTTGCCAAGACTTCCAACCAAAGGATCTTCTTACTTCGGCGCAGAAAAGTACGTCTCCCACCCAAACATGTCCACTTCCGTGCGTTCAAAAATAAATCGCTGATGAGGGCCCATAATCGAGGCCGAAACGGCTGACTCAATGATACATTGATTTCAATTTTTTTGTGATCCTAAAGCCAATTTTACCATCAACATCCAAATATTGTCTTAACTGAGGGTCGATACAACTCCTTTATTTAACATTATGAATTATATAGGCAATGATAATACAAGAAGAGGCCATGGATTTTTAAAGAAAATTCAAATGGAATATGGGGAACTTGCTTCTTCAAATCTTCTTGAATGGTCCAGGGCTAAAACTGCGTCCATACAACTACTTTATTTAACATTATAAACTTTTGATTTTCAGAATCACCAAAATTTAGGAATTTTTATTTATACTTCTTTGAAATTTAAGAAATTTAAATTGGAACTCTGAAAAATTGTAGAACTTTGAACTGTTCACCTTTAAAATCAATACTATACAGCGTGTCCCAGACTCAAGTGTCCGGACTTATATAGCTCTACAGAATTAAAAAAAAAAAATTGAAAATTCTTTCTCCAAAAATCAGTTGAAGTTTTTGAGTTATAAAATAGTTAAGCTCGACCAATCAGGATCGCCACGTAAGCAGTCGCGTGTGCGTGAGCGGGATTCCAACGCAGTGTTATCGAGGCGAGCGCAGATGAGCGCAGTGGTGGGGTTAGCGACGGGAGAACACTACGTTGGACTCCCGTTCACGCACACACGACTGTTTATACGGCGCTCCTAATTGGTCCAGATTAAATATTTTATAACTCAAAAACTAAAACTTCAACTGATTTTTGGAAAAGGAATTTTCGATTTATTATTTTAATTTTTATACAGCTATATAAGTCCGGACACTTAAGCCTGGGACGCCCTGTATTACATCAAAAGGAGTGTTAGACATGTATCTACAGTAAAATTAGATTTCTCTTAATATTACAGTGCGGCGGCGTTCGGAACTAATTATATTACAGCAGGCTTTGTAACTTTCATATACAAAGATATGTAAATTTTAAGATTTTACAATTAAAAATTCTATAATTTTGATGATTTACATTAGAAATTTCTTCAATTTGGCAGATTTAGAATTAAATACTAGATTTTTGATTTCTAAAATCATCTAAATTTAGGAAATTTTATTTATTATATTTAAAATTCAAGAGTTTTCAGCTGCAACTCTTTAAAATGGTAGAGCTTCATCTGTAAAATTTAAGTCTTTAATTTTGAAAATTTTCAATAAAAAATTATGCAAGTTTTAAGTTTTACAATTAAAAATTCTATAATTTTTATGATTTGCATTTTCAATTGTATTAATGTAGAAGATTTAGAATTTATGTTTTTTATTTCAACAGTTTGCAATTAAAAATAAAGAACATTTAGGTTTTAAATGATAAATTCTGTAATTTTCATGACTTAAATTAAAAATTTTTTCGATTTGGAAGATTTAGAGTTGAAAATTTGAGTCCCGATTTTCAAAATCATCAAAATTTAAGAATTTCTATCCATCCATTTTTAAAATTAAAGGATTTTCAATTGTAACTCTGGGAAATTGAACTACAGACAAACCGCGATTTAGGGAACCTCTATTAAGTGTTTCCGAGAATTGACGCTGTGCCACGGGGATGGGGGAGAGTTGGTACGGGGGGATCGAGGTGCCCACTCAGACGTGATAAAACAGAAGCGTTGCAGGAAGTTGCGACAGTGCACTCGAAGTACGATAGCGAGCTCACGTTGACTAACAGTGGGTCTCCGATGCCATAAGCCAACTGAAGCCGATGGGACTGATCGGATTATTTCGTGCGATCGAATGTATCTGTATTTGATCTTGCCAACAGCGCCATCTAACACGTGAATGTATATCGCGAAGTAGTATCTCGAAGTTATTGGAGCAATGTTAACGAACAATAGCAGTGAATACTAATTCATTTTAATCAAAAATGTTATACTACGGTTTAAAATTAATTCTTTACTATAAGATTTCTTGTTCATATTTGATTGAAATTCAAATTTCTTCTGAATTGGTGGCGTTGTCGTAAATACCCAATAGGCTCTACGATTCGACTAAGCAAACAAAGAAGAAGAAGTATTGGATAGGCAGAGATAGAGAGAGTATGGTCGTTTCGAAACGAAAAGACCTCTCATTGGAATACAATTGGATCGTCTCTGTCTGTCTCGCATGTTAGAAAGAGAGGTCCGATCGACTTTAGGCATCGAAGTCCCACTGTTGTGTTTTATAATGCCAAACTGTCAAGCGTTGATGTGAGAATCGTGAAAACTGTATTTTTCGTGGACAGTTAATCTAATATCTGTAAAAGTAAGTGATTTTCTGTTTAATGTATGTCTTGTTATGTATCTGGATCGATTATTCAAAAGAAAGCTCTCATTTTAAATGAAATGTTCAACGTAAGCAGGAAACATATTTATTTGAACGCGTAACAACAAAATTTCTTCCTTATTTCCGTTAAATATTTAGTTTAAGTTGTGTCCCTGTATTAGAAAAACAATTTTCAAATTATTTTTTACCACGCAGTAAAACCCACGGGAAATGGTTCATACGCCCCTCACTGTTTACATTCGGAGAGCCTGCATTGAACGCGACCGTCAGTCCCAAAACCGACGCTAAATCCAGGTTTGATTGTGTTTAAAAATTCAAAACTATTTAATTTCAAACTAGACACATTAAAAATTGAAGGATCTTCAATTGCAGATCTTCAATTTCAAATCTTCAACATAGCTTTATTTCAAAACGATGCTCAAAATTTTATGATTTTTAACTATAACCATTCAAAACTAAATAATTTGTCTTTTAAGCGCGCATAGTACGCAATTTTTTCTAGTTGTTAAAATAATATATATTATTTTAACAACTATTTATTTATAAATAAGTATACTTATTTAGAAATACTTTTCGCTTCTATATTTTATCCAAAACGATCATTCCTACTTTGATCCAACTTTTAGTTAGACATGTCACAGTCTATACCATTAAATTACTTATTAACTGAATACTCAGCAATTAAACATAAATATTATATAGTTCCAATTCTTGTGCAACCTTCATTTGCATGACACAATACATTTTTCTCGACTTGGAACAGTAGTTGTGTAGCCTATAAACCCAGCAGTTATTTATCAATGCAGCATCGTCCTTGTCAGCAAAACTTTTGTGATTTCCTCCAAACGTATAACAGCAGTAAAAATATGTACTTCGAAATGCCACTTGGAAGCAGTTTTGGCGCCGAGCTTATACTCGAAGGTCCTCAAAAGCTCATAAATTTTCAATCCATATCGCAAGCCGTTGAAGAGCACTTTGAAATTCTATAGAACGTGGAAACTGCTGGACTCGTTGGCCCCTTTAGAATTGTTGCGACCTTATACGCGATGTTCTATACACAGCAAATATAGCCGAGAAGCTGGCTAAACGATCCGGCCATTTTTTTCCGCATTACCCGGGGCGCGCGGATCTTATCGTTATTGCTTCCTGTATCTCGAAGTGCCTTCGCGACCTCGTGCTGCTCGCTCCAGCGGGACGTGATGTTATTAACTCGCAAAAAATGTACACGACAATTTAGTATTTAAATTAGGCGTTTATCCAGCAAGTAATGCGCGATAAAAATTACCATATTTAACACTTTACCAAGCTACAGTGGGGCGACAGCCACGTCTGCTGAGAGATAAGATACGCCATTTGCCCCCCCATTTACCGCATAACCGGGCTATAGGTTACTCCCTTCTTCGCGGCGGCCATATTAATTTTATCCTTCGCACACCAATTCAAAGATTGCGGTGTCCTGTAAATTAAAATGCCTCACGTAAATTAAAACTCACCGCGTGTTACGGCGTGTCGCTTCAATTCTCAACATAGCGGTCGTTAGTCATGGTCCCCCAATCTAAAAAAAATAAATAAACTTGAAAATGCACACTTGACTACTTCCGAAGGGAGTGTCGCTTCCTCTTTTTTCATTTTAAATGCAGACATCGAAATCGCATTCACGATTTTCAGTAGCTTCTAATTAAGGCCCATTAAAAAATACCACATATGCACATTACAGCGACAAAACACGTTCATGGCATTTAAAGAAGAGTTTCAACAGATTTTCTTGTTTGTATAGTAATTTTTCGTTTAACATTTCAGCAGTGGGTGACTATATTGAAAATAGATCACTTAAAAAAATGTTTGAATAAATCAACCAGAATTCTGGTTCAATATGCCCTTACTATTTTTTCTGGTTAGACTAACCAGAATTATGGTTGAATTACCCAGAATTCCGTTTAAATTATCCAGAAATTCTGGTTGATTCAACCATAATTTTGGTTAGTCTAACCAGAAAAAATAGTAAGGGCATATTTAAACAGCATTCTGGTTGATTTAACCAGACATTTTTTTGAGTGATTGATAAATTTAATACCTTGCCCATAATTTATAATTTGAGGTGGCCATTTTATATTTGTCAATTAAAAGGAAATGTAATGAATAAATTATGATGTTGCATTCGACTGTCAGCGATATTCCAGTCCTTTATATTAAATCCGACATTTTCAATATGTGTGAGCGTCATGCCAAACAAGCCGTCTATCTGCAGGCGCAGGACTCCCAGATAACACGATTAAAGTCACTGTTTTTCGCTGGGTGGTGCAGTCACAGACGTCGCTCGCTTTTTTTTCAAAACACGAGATTGCATTACCAGCTGTCACAGAGTGCGACAACCGCGTGCCGATTTTCCCTTCTTCGATGCCAGTTTTAGGTTAGAAGCCGTCCGTAAAATAACTGTGAGTCTGTTGGTGTAAAAAGCATCTCTCTGGGGATCGACCTAAAAATATCGCAATGGTCGGTAGATTCTCAATTCTGTATTCAGAGACGTACTTAAAATGTACATTTTTAAATCAAATGTGAATTGATTCTGATTTTCACCTTATAATGCTAATACATGAACGGCAATAACATCCCGGGTAAAAATATTTGGTCTTGATTTTGTCTTGGGTCAACACGAATCGAAGACAATTTCAAGATATTCTGTATGTCTAGATCGTGAGACTGAACCAAACTATTTTTGATATCTCAAGACAAATATTTTTGACTTGAAGACAAAAATTGATGTCTCGAAACCAAGGCCTCTGAGGATCATCACTTATCCTCTTTAAACTTTATAGAATGTTTATATTAATAATCTTCATGGTATTTATTTTTTATGTATCAATAAGTTTATTCATCTGCAATAATTATGTTCTTTGGATAACGAATCTAACAATGTTGTCCATTTTTCAGTTTTAATCTTTTTATAGCAAATTTTATATGCCTGCAGTTTTTGAGACAGACAAATTCCGAATTTCTTATTTGAAAAATAGTTATTAAAAAATTACAAGTTTTATCGGTTGTAAAATTCTAATCCTCAGCAGATGTCAACTGTTTCGTCCTAACCTAGCTATCTGATTCCTGAAAATGGCAGGCTTTTGCAATTTTGTAATTTAATTGTCTTAAAGAGCAATTCGGTATATTTATTAAGACTTACACTTCTTGTATCAAGATAAGTCTACACTCTACCTGATCTTGTCTTGGCACAGCTACATACAAAAATGCAAGAGAAGTCTGTATATCTCTAATGTCTAACTGGTGAGACGAAACCGGACATCATGGTCTTGTAGACATATTGAAGCCATTCAAGACAAAATCCAAGACCAAATATGTTTACTCGGGATCTACCTAATTTTACTCAAATGCGCATAAAATTAAAATTTCTTCATCCAAATCTTATAGTTAATTGTTCGATATGGCATCGATGTGATAATTCTTCCTCCCTACTATAACCCTCCTTCTTCGTCAAAATCACATAGTGTATATTTCGAATCTATATCTACACACGCAATGAGACACAGTTTCATAATATAGTACAAGGGATGATAATTAAAATTTAAAAGTCAGATTAAAAAAAAAACTACTACAACATCGTATAAGAATCCTACATAAACAATACCTCACAGTATGTAGCATACTAGAAGGTAGGTGCTCTCCATATATGGGCATAAGCGACATTGTTTCAAAAATGATATTATTAAAGCACAAAATGTAATAAATTGTTATACAAGTTGTGATCAAAGGGTTTCTTGAATTGCACTTTTCAATTTTGTTTTTCCAGCCTAACAGCAAGAAATCTATTGTGCTCTTACTTATTTTAATTGAAAATTAAAGTTTAAATCACCATCTAAAGTTGAGAAAACATGCGCTTCGAGCAAAAAAAAAGTTTTTCCTCCATTTTGTCTCAACTGGATAACTTTTTTCAATCAAACTTTTCTGAACTCAATTTAGTACTGTAGTATCTGGGGAGTAAGTTTTTGTGGTTTTTCTAAAATGAAAATAGGATTTTTAATCACCATCAAAAGTTGACAAAACGTGCGTCGAGAACGAAAAAAATGCCCCCTCCATTTTCTCGGAACTTACTCTATAAATTTGTAATCAGTGAGAATTACGTCACTGAATCAAATCAATAAGGATTTTTATTGATTAATCACTGAAAAAACATTCGAAAATCAGTCTGTTATATTTTTATTTTTATATTTTGTTGATGAATGGCTGACTAAAACACAGCTGCTCTACTCAGTGCATTAAACAGAAGCACTTAGAATATTTATGATATTAGTCAGAATTTATTATAAAATATCTGCTTAACTCGGAGGTGTAGTACTTATACATGAACATTATATAAAATTATTACCTTATTTATCGTATAAATTGTTTTAATTTGTTAAAATTGGATATAAATGATATGCCGCATTATGTAAAGAAGGCGAGTTTTGGTTTTGGCTGACTATAAATTATATTTACTACTCAAGCACTGTAGACTGCAGAGAGTGCAGATCTTATATAATACAGAAGAGTATTCGCGGCCTATTTATAATATATATATATATACACATACGCACACACTCAGTTCTCGCGCGCTTCTATATGTCTATTCTCGTTTTAAATTTGTGGAAGAGGTGCGCTGTACATATTTATTTTTTCCCCCAAAAATTGATTGATAAAGTGCTTCACCCAATTCAAAATTTCTTTACAAATTGATTTATAAAGCCTAAATTTCTATGTTTACAATGGTTTATTAGCAATTTCTAAATCCCTAAAGAGACAAGACATCATGTTATTTTAGGAGTTTAAATATTTTTTTGTGTCTTTCAAAAATAAATAATTGTGGTTCAGGAATGATTGGCTATCACTAAAGCCCAGAATAAGAAATAAATGTATAACCTACGTAATCACATCCAATTGAAGAAAGAAAGCTAAACACTTAGGCGAACAATTTACAGCCGATTAATTCAATTTTTGTTGTGTAGGTAGATGCAACAATTTAATAAACATTATGCGAGAAATATATAGCGCTACATACGTACGTAATAATCTCATGGAAATTTCGATGTAAATGTCTTAAATAAATATTTTTATTTATTTCATGAACAAACAATACTATTTGACAGAAAACTGGATCATTTGCATAGTATAAGTACAAATTTTTTATTTTATTGATAATACCTCCATTTGTTAAATACTTGTAAAAATATTATAATAAATGTCGAATTAAATTTAAATACTAAATTTGAGGGTACAAACTTTCAAAACCTTAGTTTTGTCTTTAAAATAGGTGCAAAAAGCCACAAAGTATGATTTTCGAACAAAAACTCAATTTCGGCAAAAAGTGGACTTGGCACGCTTAGCATTCCCTGCTTCAATTTGAAACTCCAAAGTATAAATATTTGCCTTTCATATATGCACTGCTAAAAATGTTTGGAATTCGACAACACTTCTACAATACAAGTGTAAGGTAAAATTCCAAACAAGATATTGGAATGGCGAAACTGCAATACATGTATTGTAAGTGTTGTACTTGGTGGAGTCACCATGGCGCGAACTCTACGAGGTATTGTAAAATTCCAATACATCATGTATTGTAGCGTTACCTTACGTTTCGAAAGCTTCTAACACATTTATTGGGAGTTTCCAAGAGAAATTTTTTACAGTGTGTTTCTAAAAAATATAGCAATGGACAAAGATAGAGGTTGCTAGTTTGTTTAGAAGGATATACAATAAATAACTTTAGGCCTTTGCTGGTACAATTCATTCATATATTACTAGGTAAACCTAAATTATTTATGATGTAATGTTTGGAATTTAAAAAAAATTATTCATTTTATTGTATGCACATATACAAAAAGAAGAATGCAAGGTATTCCTATCCACATATTTCACGTTTAAATTTTTGTTGATACTATCACAATTTACATTCCGCAATATTGAGATAAAAGCGGATACTCTTAAAGTCAATCTTTTTCCAAATTCTATAAAAAAAAGAGTCCTTGAAGCGGACGGGAAGCGCCCCACAGTGGTGCCTGTCAATGCAAAAATGGGACATGGTGAGAAAAAAAAAGTTACTAGATCGGTCTTTCCATTAGCATATTTTGATAAATAGAGAACTGAAGTTACAAAATTCGAAGTTCCCGTTTCGTTATCATGCATTTGCAGTGGTGGAGAAATGATGAGAGAACACACAGGTAAGATATGGGGTTCATTCATATTCGAGTATCAAACGTGCACGACCTTTGAAATAGCATACATGCGAGCCTATTGCATCTATCGTTATTCAAAAAATGGATTCGACTCAGGAAAGTAAGTACTTTACACACACTATAATAAAAATTCTCGATAAAATTTTAATTTTTTTTAAATCAATAGGAAAATGATGAAAATTGCATAAGTTTTCTTTGAAAAATAAAAGTTATAGTATACCGCAATATTCCGTCAATATTTTTATTAAAAGTGATGAATAATATTCGAAGGTACCTAAAAACTTGAACGTGTGCCGATATTTGCCTGAATATAATTTACTTATTAAAATCTCGGTAAATAACAAATTGAACACATACAATCATTGTTTTATAGATATTTTTAGCTATTTACTTCACACTGAAATATTATTTCATAAAATATTATTTGAAAATATCTGCTGAAGATGTTTTAATAATATATTATGGTGAAAATGGTTATTAACAATTTTGTTCAAACAATTTCTTTGCAAATTTTTTTTCTTCTGATTTCCAACCAATTTTTTCTGAAAATATGGGGCAAAATAAGGAAAAAATATTTGTACGTTATATATGTACGTTATGTACAAAAAACTTGTAGATTAAAAGCTATTGACGATTGAAAATTGAAAAAATGCATTCTCGTCTATTTTGAAAAATTCATAACTCTGGTTTTTATAATATTGCAACGTTTTCACAAGTGCAGTTTATTTTTTTAAAGTAAAAGCTATCTAAGTATGCAGAGATACTATTGAAAATATTTTCAATAACTTATATATTAAATAAATAATTCGGCATTGCCGCCACGAAATAAACAGGTTCATTATAATATCTATATACAGTATATATATTTATATATAGTATTGTGTGTATTAGCGCTTCTAAAATTTACTT
>JAABKJ010013704.1:0-10256 GCA_011634705.1 Andricus grossulariae
ATCAGTTGACCTGGTGTTCGAATCCCAGCGGAGTGAAAGGAGAAGATCTTTTTTCTGAATAAAATTTAATTTAAAATGTTTATTTTCCATCTTGTCTGAAATGACGTTAAAATATTTTCTGTATACTAAAAAATAGGTAAAAATTTAGGAAGGGAAATTTCGGATATGTACATATGTAATAATATGGCCATATATAATGTAAAAATATATACGGATGTGTACGATTAAATTTCGTATTCATTCCGCCATCTGAATTCGAAACTTTTCGTTTGTAAAAGAAGTGTTGGCTAATTTGGACCGAAAAATTGAAGTTAGTGCAAATCGCATTGTAATTGAATTATAAATGAAATTAACCGCATTTTGATTAAAATGTTATATTCATTTTTTATCAGAAATTTTCGGAAGGTATCGGATGCAGATCTCGATAAGGTTCGTAAAGAAAAGGAAACGATTGGATAGCTTCCAAAAGAACATTCTCTCAGCTACCAGGGTATGACGTCACTGTGTGAGAAATTTGATGTTGTCTTTTAAAAGCCAAACATAATTTGCAGTGAAAAGCGCAATATATGTAGTAAAATTGTAAAACTATTTTTCTATGATTTTTTTTTTCTGTTTATGCTCCCGAATATTACAAAATATGTCAAAATATTTACGTAGAATACCTGGTGAAGCTGCGAAAAATTAAATAGTTTTCAAACATCATAGATAACCTAATATATCGATTGACGGCCTTATTTATGATAGGATATTTAAAAAAACCTCTGGCCTGAACAACAACCATAGAAATAAAAACAAAATCTGATAAATTTCATCTACAAATTTTTTTGTTGCAGAGGCTGAAGGGATAGACCTACAAGCATGTCAGTCCTATCAGAGTCAGAATCTATCATAGTCAAACGCAGCTGTGAAGATTTAAGAAATTGGTTAGTTACACAAGGTGACTTAAACATACCAAACAAACAAAATGGTACGTTTCTTGTTCAGTGGGTTTTGTTAATAGGTGGCATCGAAAAAGTCCAACTTCTCTTGAAAAATGGGGCGGATGCAAACTTTCATTATGATGGATTCGATAAACTCTTTGTGTCATATGAAGAAACTATCAAATTTCTCATAGAAAAAGCATCTGCTTTCAACATCGTCAGAACAAATTTCTCAACTGTACTTCAGTTTTTAATCCTACACAACGAAGAAATGTTTTTTAAACTTATAAACAGCGGTACCTTCTTCGATATTAATGCTCGCAATCCTTATGGTTCCACCTTGCATCACATTGCGATCCAAGCAGAAAGGATGAAAATTGTAGAAAAGCTTGTGGACTGTGGAGCTTATTAAAAAATAAATAGTGTAGTACATAATACACCATTAAATTGTGCGATCTCTGTAAAGAATACCGAAATTGTGCGTTTTCTTCTTGATCGTGAAGCTCCTTTAAATTGTAGAATTTTACTATAATATACTCCCTTGCATCAGGCAGTAGCAGTAAAAAATCTAGATATCGTTAAATTACGGTATGACGGATTGACGGTCCTTCAAATTACCGTATGGAATTCCAATACGTACCTCCAGAAGCAGTGCGCCTTGATGAGGCTGACCATCAAAATCGAAGTGCGATACTTCGATATTTACTTCAAAATTCTGCTGACCTTTCGATTCAAGATGTTTGGGGTAATACGGCATTACATGAAGCTTGCGAACTCGAACATTCAGAAGATGTCCGCCTTCTCCTGAAAAAAGGAATTGAAACCAGAATTCCTTGTGGTGAAAATTGCAACGTTTTTCATCCAAGCTGGTGCAAGAAATTTTGGACTATAAGAGATATTTTCATAGATGCGAAGAAAGTCAACGAAAAAATGGATAATACGGTTATTAATGGAGCTGCTGAGTTGTTTGGCTATCTTGAAAAGGCAATTAATACTTTAAAAAGTGGCTGTGACATTATCAACATCAGGAATCATGCGGGAAAAACTGCTCTCCATATTGCTGCTAGAAAAGGTTCTAAAAGAACTGTCAAACGTTTGTTGTTGTTTGATGCAGATGTTAATGCAGTGGATAAAGCTGGTCGAACGACTCTTCAATTGGCTTTAGAATATTTTAATACTGTTAATACAGACGCTGATTCGAGAGTCGCGGAACATTTGACGGAAATCATAGCGCTTAAACAAGATAAAGGAGAAAGAGTCAATGAATTGGATTTGCAAGTTATAAAGAATCCTTTGCTGGCAGGGCATTTTGATAAATGTAAGGAAGAGATGATTGCAATGAAAAATAAGATAATTGTGGAAGGCAGGTTCGTCTCTTACTACGACTTTCTTGCAAGAGATGCACACATATTGTCAGGATTTATTGGGAATCGTGCCTTGATCTCGAATTTGAAGTCTGAAAAATACAAAGAAGAGTTTCCAATTTATTCAAGCATTATAACGAAAAAGATCAGATTGACTGAATTGCGATTTGTTATTCTGCAACTAAGTGAATTCAGTTTCAAACAGTTGGTAATGCAACTCAGGTTGCCAAAGTTACCTGATTTGATTGTTCCATTGATATTGAGTTATCTTGGAGATGAGGATCTTCTAAATTTTTCAATCAGTTTAACTTCAGAGAGGTAAGAAAGTTTTCTGTTTGATTTTGACACATTAATTTTCAATATTCTTAATAGCTTTCCTTTTTTTTCTGTAGGACAGTTTTTGTTTGTCAATCTTACAAGGTTAAGAAGGAAAAGACGCCTGATTAGAACATGTTTTTGATTTAATTTTTTCAGCGTCGTTGTGTATATATCGTATATATATATAGATTATATATTAGAATTAAAAATTAATATTTAATTTATATTAGAAATAATTCGCAAGACTGTTACAAAAGAACTATTTTTTGTATCACTCAAGAAGTATTGTATTTAAAGATTGACTGTAAAAAGTGTAAAGTTGAGTTCTCAATATGAAAGCTTTTTGCAATATTATGAAAAAGTTTACAATTAGAATTTCATATTCTACCAGCGATGTAGTTAGAAACTTCACAAAAAGCCATTTAACATGAAATTTTTCAAATATAATTTCAAAATTATTTAGCGTTGGACTGGACGTCTAAGAGCTCGGGGTCTTGATACATGAAAACTAGTCAGCAAAAAGTAATTTCTCAATTTTTTCATTGTTCATCAGTGACATTCCACGTTTAGTTCATTTCCAAATAAATTTTAAAGGAAATTTTTTTAATTAAGTACCCTAAAGGGGGCGCGAATTGAAGCCCACTCTGAAGCCCAAGCTAATCCGCCACTGAAATTCTTAAAGTTTAAACTTTTCATTGAAAGATGCAGTGCCTCTCGCATGAAAACCTTTGAAATATTTAGACGTACGGCAAAAAATTCGAAATCTTTGGAAATTTTTGCAATCCTTTGAAATCTCATGGAATACCTTCGAATTCCTTCAGGTTTGTGGAAGTCGTTTGGAATCACTTGCAATCTTTTCAAATTCCTTTAAATTCATCGCTCTGATAGAAGTAAAAAGATAGAGATCCTATCTTTTTGAATACTTTTGAATCTTTTTGACAGAAAGAGATAGAGCAAATGTATCCAATTCTACCTCTGCCAATTTAAATTGAGGTTTATCTTTTTCAATACCCTCTTTTTAATATGATCCTATCCTTTATCTGTCCACGTCAATCTTTTTCTATCTCTGTCAATGTAAATTTCCGTCTATCTTTTTCAATCCCCTTTTTTCTATCTTATCCTATCCTTTATCTATCCACGTCAATATTTTTCTATCTATTTGTCAATCTAAATTCCCATCTATCTTGTTTAGTCTCCTCTTCTCTCTCTCTCTCTCTGATCCTACACTACATCTATCTATTTTTCAATCTAAATTCATGTTTATCTTTTTCAATACTCTTTCCTCTATCCCATCGTAAGATACATCTATCAACGCCTATCTGTTTCTATCTATTTTTCAATCTAAATTCACGTCTATCTTTTTCAATACCCTCTTCTTTATCTCATCCTGTCCTTTATCTATCTCTGTTAATCTGAATTCCTGTCTACCTTTTTATATCTCCTCTCCTATATATCTTATCCTATACTACATCTAGCAACGTCTATTTCTTTTTCCATCTAAATTTACGTCTATCATTTGCCATGCTCTCTTCTCTGTCTCGCCGTATCCTTCATCTATCCACGTCAACCTGGAGGTTTTGCCCTGCTGGAAGTAGAAAGATTGAAAAAGATAGAAATTGGGGGATTGAAAAACATAGAACTAATTCTTATATTTTGTTATCCCTTAGTCTATCTATTGCGAATTTCCATCTTTTTCAAGCTCTTTCTCTATCTTTCGTAACTGAAGATCCTTATCTTTTTCTTTCCTTCATTCTATCTCTTTAATATAAATTTGAATCTTCGTCTATCTCTTTTTCTGTATTCTGTGATTGAGTATACTCTTATCATTTTCTATCCCTAAATGTTAGAGTCCATCGAAAAGTTAGGGAATTTATCACAAAAATTAATTTGACTTTGACCATGTACCAGAAAGACAACGTAACGTAAATTTATATTGACAGAGAGACAGAAACATATTGACGTGGATAGGTAAAGGATAGAATGAGACAGGAGAGTAGATTGGAAAACATAGAGAGGAATTTTGATTAATACAGATGGAAAAAAATTGACATGAATATATAAAGGATAGGGTGAGATAGACAAGAGGGTATTGAAAAAGGTATGCGTGAATTTAGGTTAACAAAGAGACAGCACATGATAGAAGTTTATAGATGTAGGAGACGATGAGATAGAGGAGATTAAAAAAGATAGATGGCAATTTAGATTAGCAGAGGTATAGAAAAATATTGACATGGATAGATAAATGACAGCATAAGATAGAAAAGAGGGAATTGAAAAAGAGAGATGGAAATTTAGATTAAAAGAGAGATAGAAATAGATTGACGTGGACAGATAAAGGAGAGGATGAGATAGCGAAGAGAAGATGGAAAATGATAAACGTGAATTCTGATTGAAAAATAGATAGACGTACGATAAGATGAGATTGAAAAAGATAGACGGGAATTTAGATTGACAGGGGTAGAAAAAGATTGACGTGGATAGATAAAGGACAGGACGAGACAGAGAGAAGGGTACTGAAAAAGATAGACGTAAATTTAGATTGAAAAATAGATGTTGATATATGTATGATACGGTGAGGTAGGCAAGAGGATATTGAAAAAGATAGACGTGAACTTAGTTTGACAAAGAAATTGAGAAACGTTGACATGGATAGATAAAGGATAGCATAAGATAGAAAAGAGGGTATTGAAAAAGATAGACGAAAATTTAGATTGACAGAGAGATAGAAAAAGATTGACGTGGAAAGATAAAGGATAGGATGAGATAGAGAAGAAGGGACTGAAAAAGTTCGACAGGAATTTAGATTGATAGCGAAATAGAAAAAGATTTACATGTATAGAGAAAGGATAGGATGAGATGGAAGAGATAGTATTGAAAAAGATAGACGTGAATTTAGATTAAGAAAGAGATAGAATGAGACACATTTTAAAATTATTCCAAGAGATAGGGTCTGTATCTTTTTACTTCCAGCAGGGTGTCGCTAGGTAGCTGTCGGTAAAAGTAACCAATAAGTGAAATCAGAGTTCGGGCCTATAAATAGAGGCCCGGCAAACTGTGTTGCTAAATTCGACACAGTTGTCGACTAAGGTTTGGAAATATATTTCAAGTGTGTAGGTAGGTATATAATCATGGACGTCACGTTGTCTTTCTGGTACGTGGTGAACGCTAAATAAATTCTCTAACTTTTCCATTGATTCCTGACTGTTGAGGGATAGAAAATGACGAGAGTACTCAATCGTGGAGGATAGAAAAAGAGATGGATAAAGATTCAAATGTATGTTAAAGAGATAGAATGAAGTAAAGAAAAAAAATAAGGGTCCTCGGTTATGAAAGATAGAGAAAGAGATTGAAATTCGTAATAGATAGATTATCTACGGGATAGAAAAAGAGAAGAATCCGCGGTCAAGAAAGGTAGAGAAAGAGATAAAAAATTATTGAGATTGGGGGAAAAATACGTTTTAAGGGATGCAAAGTGACCTATTGAGAGAGATAGAATTAGTTCTATATTTTTCAATTCCCCAGTTTCTATCTTTTTCAATCTTTTTACTTCCATCAGGGGGATTTATATGAAGCTGAAAGCACCTTTTGGAAACCCCTAAGACCCTTTGAAATTGTATGAAATTCTTTTAGTTCCCTGAAAATATTTTTAAAACATTCGAAATCCCTTGCAATATATCTCTTAAAATTCCGTAAAACCTTTGAAACCCTATAAAATAAATGGAAATCCCTTGAAATCGTTAAAATGTTTTGTACGTGAAATCTCGAAAAATCTCTTGAAATTCCGTTAAAACTCTTTGTCTCTCTTGAAATGTTTTGAATTCCTGCAAAGTTTGGTCAAATCCGATGAAATTTGCGAAACCCTATAGAATGTTCTGAAATAAAATGAAACCTCCTATTTTTTTAATAAATACTTGTTCAATCCCTTGTCAATTTTTTAGTTCTCTTCTGAATGATATAGGAAAACACAAATTGGGAGCGTAAAAGTAATATTAAATAGCTAATCTCAACATTTCAGTATTTGCACAACTAGGCAATCGGATAATTGAGCTAAATAAAACTTCAAACATATTTTTAATTTCTTTTAAATCTTCTATAAAGAAATGAAACAAGAAAATTTTGGGTACGTACATTTATTTTTAGATTAAAAAATACTTCTTACATCGTCACATCTGCATATAAAAGTATACAAATGAATGAGAGTGAAGCTTACTATTTACTTACACTTAAGGGCGTTATAAACAGGACCCAACTTCAAAATTGAATAACCTCATTTTACTCCATGATACTAGAATTGCACCTTTTTAGATAATTAGGGCCTATCCCTGTTTAAAATAAAATACGTTTTCGGAGTGAAAAATTGACTAATTCCAATACTTTTTATGTAAAACGTTTTTTCTTTATTCTAACGGGAGCCAATTTTTCACTACGAATACATATTTTATTCAAAAGAGGAATAGGCCATAATTTTCTAAAAAATATGTAATTCTCGTATTTTTTTGAGTAAAATAAGGCAATTCAATTTTGAGGTTGGTTCCTGGTTTCAACGTCCTTAACTAACTAAAAGTGAATGTCATTTCGTTAAACTAGTATAATATGCGCCTGTTTGGCGCATACGGTACTTTATGTAACAAACGTGTGATTTACAAGTTTACCACGTCTGACCTTCGAGGTTAGGTTGACGTGGTCATAATCGCACATGTACAATTGCGAATGCCCATGTGCGATGAACAATTATGATCAGGACTATACTCCGCAGATGCACATTCTCTGTCCCTATTGTTGTGTAAACGGCAACTTACAGAACTGAAAATATGATAATAAAACTCATACATCATGCCTGCATTACATAAAATTACTTTTTAAAATCAGAGTTTGTTTTAATAAAATTAATAATATCATGCGTTATAACAACGACGTTGAAGTCTTTTACCATGTATGATAATCAGATCTATAAATTAGTCGCTTTTTGCCTAATCAGCTAACTTTACATATTTAATTACATTCAATTACATTATCCGAAGTTAATTTTTTGTCAACTCCACCTTGCAAATCTTTTTCAAATTCTCCATTTCGTATCTATTCGCAGCGTTACAAATTTCCTCTGGAAAATATTTTATTCAAAATTTGCCTGCAGTACCGTAAAACGGGGTAAAGTGGCTCATGTAGGGTAAAGTTGCTCAACTCCTAATTTATATTTTAAAATTTAATACAAAAATTTCCTAGGGCAAAACAAAGATGATCGATTTTTCTAATTATTAGAGCTGTCAAACTTTATTTCGTGATTTATTTGGTGCGAATTTATCGGTGAGCAACTTTACCCTACGTCAGCGACTTTACCCCGTTTTACGGTATACGAAGCTAAGCAACTTCTCCTAATTGTAAGTTACTTAGTTCATAAGAGATTCATAGATTAAAACACCTTGAATTTCTTCATGACCCCACATCTTTTGTTACATAAAACAGGAAACTTATCACAAAAAATACATATACATTTTTTTAATTCATCCTTGTGGTTAATATTAGCAAGATAACCCAAAGCAGATCATAATCTGAGACATTACCCTCACTTTCCCGCGAAATGCCCTAAAGATTCAACGAAAAAGATGTATTATTGTGAACAAAAAACTGGAGAAACTGCTATCTAAGAAAATTATACGATAAGAGTTTTTTAGTTTGATGTTCAAAGAAAAGGAGAAAATAATTTTATCCCCGCTCAAATTCAGTTTCGGACACCCTACAACAATAAGATTTGAGATTTTAAAATCTCTTAATGTCAACAAGGCTCAACTCTATCGGTCCGGTACAGTTAAAAAACATTATTGTTATCTTTTTTCTTCCTGAGAGTTGAGATATTTCATATTAAATTAATGTAAATAAGATTATATTCGAAAAAATTGAATTGACTATCTTGTAGAAAAAATTATTTTTTAAAGAATTAAATCACTACTTGTCTTCTTGGCCAAAGTAGAGATTAGTGAATCCATTGATTTATTGATAGTTTCTTCTGTAACTGTATCTTCTGTAACTAATAATTAATACATTGTAGATTAGCATTTATAATTCCTTATTATTTCAAGAAAACCTCGGAGATCTTTCTTTTCGTACCTTCTTTGAAAAACGAAACGAAAGCCTCTTTTAATTTCCTTTATTTAAGAAACATAAATCAACTTGTTGAAAATTGACATGCGATTTATCAACGACGCAAAAAGACGCCGATTCTTTCGGAATTAACGAATTCATTAAATATTTTAAATTACAACAGGGGTACCAATCGTAAAAATATCGTAATAACTGACCACTCTTTGTAGCTATTTTCACGCCTGACAATTGCTCCATGACATCTTGTATTTGGTTTTCAATATCCTGTCTCTTGTCCGCTATAAGCTCGTCGTCAGATTTGAAGCTAACTTTCTTATCTGTGAACAAGTAATCGTGCACCAAATGATATTCTATTGAATGTACACTATCATTTTATGGACACTTTTAAAAAAGTACTTCAGTAAATGAGAAAGAAAATCTTCTCGCATAGTGAAATAAATAACATGCATTCATAAAAATAATTTAAACGGTTCAAGATATTGGAATACAGTGAACTTCCGTTGTGAACGTATCGGATGGGAATTCCTTCCGAACCATCCGCATCATTCCGTAATGGGTATCCGAATCAATCTGAGTCAATTCGAACCAATCCAAAAAAAGTTCCACATTTCGTTTGACCCCAATCGTTTCATAATTAATTCGGTTCAATCCGAACTCCAAAACGAACCAAATTTTCAATCCAAATGAATCCGAATTCGGATTGATATACACTGTATTTTCAATCCGAATGAATCTGAGTTCGGATTGAATTGGATTCATTCGGATTGAAAACCGTTTTAGGTCAATCCGAGTTCGGATTCACTCGGATATAAATTTTGTTTCGGCTTTATTCGGATGGGAAGTTCGGATTGAGTCGGATTAATTTTTGATCGATTTGGATCGAACGAAATGTAGAAATTTTTTCGTATAGGTTCGGATACAGATTCCGGAATGATTCAGATTGGTTCGAAATGAATTCCTATCCGATACTTTCGCCTATTTAAACGGCTTTGAAACGCTGAAAGCAACTTTTCCAACTGCGCATGTGCCGAAAAGCGCGGGTCGTTTTGAAATCAATAAATATTATCAATAATAATACAGATAAATATTTAAAACAAATTTTCATTTAAAAAAAATTATTAAATTGAATCTAAGAAATAGCTTTTTTAAAATAATTTATTATTAATGTAATATTACAAGTTTATACTTCGTAATTTCAAATAGACCAGCGATTTTTGGAACGTGGGTAGTTGAAAAAGTTGCCGTCGATTAGCATCACTGCATGCATCCGCACCCTGTTAGAAAAATCTGTATGACGATGTATAAATTCTTGAAAATAAACCAAGAATCTTACGATAAAATTTGGACAAAAACCACAAAATTCTCTAATTCATGAAAATAAAATAAAAATTTGTTTCTTTGGACAAAAATAAAAAAGAGGAAAGAAAAATGAGAAGGCAACCAATCAAATCCCCTTCCTTCCCTTTTTTATTTCTTTTGTCTTTTTTTATTTTTATTACTTTGAAATCACAATAAAAAAGCATGGATAATATTCACCAACGTTTCGGTGCTCACA
>JAABKJ010013705.1:0-10256 GCA_011634705.1 Andricus grossulariae
TGATCTTCAGTATCTACCTTATCTCTATCAGAAGGCTCTGCAATATCACCAGAGTTCAAGGATGATATTCCCGCTGAGTTGATGAGTTGCTATCTACATGAACTGCAAATTTGAGCTCCTTCTGGCAGTGCAGGGAATTTCGAACACAAGTCGTGGGCAACACCACGGAGTTTAAGATTAGTTGCTTTATGCCTTGATTTTTGAAAAGAGGAGTTATTCTAGTAGCATATAATATTACTTAACTTAAAAAACTGGCACTAAAGCGTTGCACGAGGATCCTCGGCGTGAGCGCACTAGGGGAGATCGCGCGCCACCTGCCCTATCATGGTATCTTGTTTACGTGTCGTTCTATTACTCAAAGGCGAATTAATTTGCCACTCTGAAAATTGGGGGTCTCATAGATAAAAATCTCAGCTTTCTTTTAAAACTATTTTGAAGAAAAAAAAGTGTCGAAATTTGAAAAAAGTCAAATTTATATTTCATTTTCAAAAATTAGTGTCAAATTTTGACTTTTTTAAAAAATCGTTACAAACACCAAAAATTTTGTGAAAATATCTATCAAAAACATTTGTAGTAAAATTTTGCTTAAAGCTATAGGAAAAAAGTTACAAATGTTTGAAAGTAAGGCTTTGCTTAAAAAAAAAAATTGTACCCCCTCCACTTTGATAAATAATTATCGAAATTAATTCATTTTTGGTGTGAGGAGCACTATCTAATAGGACTACAATTGGACCAATTTTTATCCCGATCGGACAACTTTCATTTTCGATGAGGGTACACTTGAGAAATTATGCCCCTTATGCAATTACATAAACATTACTTACAAATCTTCACGCTTCTAATCTAAGCGACTTCCGTTTCCTTTTTCTTTCACTCTATTTTGCCATTTTTTTACATGCCTTTTTTCATTCTTTGTCATTCGCTCGTCTAGCTCCCTCCAGCTCCATCATTCACTCTGAACCCCAATCCATCCTCCCCTAGAATATTTACCACATGCTCTTGCCAGCTTCTTTTATCTTCCATTCCTCTCCTACATCCTTCCCATACATGCTCCCATGTTTCCCCTTTCCATTCACAGATTCTGCACTTTCTGTTCTCTTTTTTCCCCCAATACATTCCTTTCCTTACCACGTTTCTCACTCTAAATCTTGCTATGCTAGTCCATCTTTTTATTAATTGTCTTACCCTCTCTCTTTTTTCCAATTTTTCATACTTTACTCCAGTCCCGTCTTCTATATCTCTAGCATTAAAGATTTCCCGCCTTTCTTCTTCCCATCTCGTTAATTCGATCGCCCTCCCTCTCGTTTCCTCTACCTCCATCAAATACTTTCTCGCTGATTCCCACCTTAACTGCTTTAACTGATTTCCCTGCCTTAACTTCGTCTCGAATTTGCATGCCTTCTTTCCCGCCCTAGTACTTAATTTATCCCTTTCCGCTTCTTCTCTCACCATATATCCCTGCGTCCTCCAGTCTACCCCTAGCGTCCAGCTTATATACCTTTCTTGTAAACTATTAATCTCTTTCCTTTCTTTCCATCCCCATATCTCTGCTCCATAACCCAATACCGGCCATACCAGCATATCAAATAACCACATTGTCATTTTTCAATTTTTTCTAACCTTCTTTTTCCTATTCTAAACATTTGTGATCATTTTGGTCCACCATATTGGATCAAGATTTTGAATTTTGCAAATCCAACGCCAGATTTCAATTCAGCGACGTCGATAATCTCAGTGCCACCAACTTTATTAATGTCCGAACATTTTCAATAATTCACGTTCGCATATTGGATCAGCCATTTTGAATTTCAAAAATGTAACATCAGATTTGCAATAAGCGGCACCAGAAACCTATTTACTACTAATTCAATCCAGATTCAAACATTTGTAATATTTAGTGTCCGCCATATTGGATCCGCGATTTTGAATTTCGCAAATCCAACACCAAATATCGAGTCAGCGACCCCAAAAACATAAGTATCATCAATTTTATCCAGATCGAAATATGTTTACTATTTCATGTCAATTAAAGGCTAACATGTTCCCTTTAACATTTTTTACTCACTTTGCTGTATTTTGGCGTCCAAGAAACGTCCCCGTAACGAAAATGTTGTGCCGCAAAAAAAAAAAAAAAAAAAAAAAAAAAAAAAAACCAGCTCAAATTGACCTATTCTTCATTTATTTCGTTATAAAAAAATGTATTTAATTTAAAAAATATATACAATGTGTGAAAAAAGTTTGAAATATGTGCTCCAAACCTAAGTTTCAACTTTTTTTTTACCGAAAATGACACTTTTCGTGTAAACGCCCATATAGTAGGGTGGTCCGAAATTATACCTGATGAATTTTTTTCTTAATGAAGTTTAAAATAAAGATGCTGAAGATTAGCCTCAATTTTGAAGAGTTTCAACAATTAATTACTGCGAGGATAATTTAAATTTTGACCCCCATCCCCTAGCGATATCCCAAAAATATCCTTAAAAACCCCGACAATGACAATGTCGCTTAAAATTGACAATCATAAGAATTTTTTTCAGTTTCTAGGCAAAAATAGTAGTTATTCGACTAGTGACATATTTTATACGTGTATTAACTAACTTACAACTATTTAAACAATGTCAATTTGTTTGAATAATTGTTCCTACTTTTTCATTGAAACGCAGTTTATTCTACGATCAATGTAAAGGTTAGTCATTATGAAGAGAACGAGAAAGTCGGGTAGCCCTGGCCAGCGGGTAGCCCCGACCACATATGTTTGTAATAAATGGTACTCTCTACTATAATAAATCCATATTATTTCTTACATTATTGTCCCAAATACACCAGTTTACAAATGTGACCGTTCGCGAAGAAAGGAACCTAACGCGCGGTAGCTTCGTTTTACAGGAGGAGCGATTGAAGAGGCGGTCCAACACAGGAACTCCATAGGAGGCACTCACTTTGCAGTTGAATAACAATTCGAATTTTTTAGGTATAGAAATAATATTTTTTTACTATGAACGAGCAAATAAAAAAATATCGATAGATATAAAAAACTAAAAATTTATTTTTTCCGCAGTCGGTCCCTTTTTCGCGGACGGTCACAAATACTGATTCATACATCTTGCATCGGCTTAAACCATGTCATAAAATATTTCTAAAGCCACGTATATTTTCAGATAACTTTTGGTTTTTGTTTGGATACATAGATGAAATTGTGGGTTATCAGTCAAGTTATTAACGAAAAAGCTTATGCGGCCGGTACTACACGACTCTCCCCTACTAATTTTTCTCTAAATAAATATCAAATTGTGTACGCAATTAAGTATTATTTAGTCGTAACTTTCCATAAAAAATAGGTCAGATTTAAATTATAATTCAGCGCGAAAAATTACTTCGGCAATGAGGTGTCTCATTCTATAAGATACGTTCACTTTTGTCGACCAAGGTAATGATAATAAATAACATACTTGAACCATGAATGGCACACCAGCACTTCTTCTTGTGGAACATAATTTAAAATTTCCATTTTTTTTCCCAGAAATATCTAAAAATAAGTAATGCAACCAAACTAGAGGAAGTTGTCGTAGCTCTTCTTCTTTTGAACGCCACAACTGTTTGCACATTAGTTCAAACCCTAGATACGCTTGTTCAAAGGCACCTCTGTGTTTTGTTTCACACAGCAAAGTCACAAAATGTTCTCCAATTATTATTACCTTAAAAACAGTATTATGTTAATAAGATTAGTCGAAATACAAAATCTATCCTGAAAAGAACATACGTAACATATAAAACTACCTGGTCTTTTGAAAGAAGTCCGAGACAGGATTCAGTGATATACAGTGGACATTTCGAAGTAAGATAACCAAATAAAAGACTCGTTTCTTTGATTGTCCGCCAGGAGCAAAGAAGTACCATTTGAGAAGTTACTAACGATGTATGAACATTATTTAAACAATGGTTATTTTGAATATTGAGATCCATTGGTAAGTGGCCCTCGGGTGATGAATTATTTACGATTTCAGATACAATGTCACTCAATTCAAAACATACATAAACAATTTCCGTAATAATTTTTCGCCAGAGATTTTCGCCTTGAACTGCTCTGAAAACACCAAGTAAAGCAGCGTATACAAAATTCCAAATAATAAATTGCCCTGATAAAAAATAGATATGTAAAATATATATTTATTTTTTATTTTTCCGACTTCAATACGAAAACATGAATTATCAAGTAGTATGCAATTAATTTTATAGATTTACTTATATATGCGTGAGCTTCAAATAACTTGACTGATTTTGGAATCGGGACGGGAATGACCTACAGCCCGCATAGCAACTAAGAAACAGCCCTCCGTTGATGTGGTGACCTACGACCGGATATTTATTGAGTGTCTAAATCAATGTGGCCACCCTCTAAGCCACGCCTGTCCAGATTGGGGAAAAGCACTCATTTGCCAGATAGGATTTTAACACCACCACCGACCTCTACTCATTCAACTTCACGAGAGCGACCACCCCCCAAGCCTCTGGACCCGAGAAGAGGGAAGTGGTGGTGGAACTCGAACATGTGGTCATGAGTCTTTTTCCCCAATCTGGGCTGGCCTGCCCTAAGCCATGGGTGTAGAGTGACCGTGCCCATGGCACTTTGGCACTTAGAGGTATGAAGGTGTCCTAACGGCCTCTCGGGTACACCGGACGACATCTCAGAGTAATCAGACTTACCCTTCCACGCGAGGCCCTGCAGAGGCGGACCATTAATTTTCCTAGCTACTCGTGGAAACGAAATGAGTTCTAAACAAAAATATTTAGAAAACACGCAGAGTGAGTCGGCAACGTCTCCTCTAGAAAAAGCATCTTACCCTGTAATGATGGAAATTACAGAACAAGCCTTAGAACATATTTCGAAATCTATAAGTGGGGAACCATCTGAGAGTAACCCTGGTGATACTAATGCCAGGGAGTCAAACCAAAAGGTAAAACCACGATGAGGTAAATTGTTGGGAGCTGCTAAGAAGAACTTGAGACGCCAATCGTTAAATCAACCGGACTCAAGAACCAGCCAAATAGTGTCTCCAAAGAGGCCCCATTCTGATAGCAGCTCGCCGAATGAAATTAGGGGACAGAAAAAGATGCGGCTGAGAGGTCTAATTGTCTCTTATAGTAAGGCCTTCTAAAGTCACATGAAATTGGCCATAGACACCGAGAGGTTCCTAATAACGAAACTCGATAACGACCAGGTCAACGCAATTGAAGCAACATTGGAGAAGAAAATCGATGGAGTGCAACCTTGGGCGGGAGCTAAGATCAAAGTGATCGACAGAAAATTTCTCCTGAGGCCAGTAAAGCTGCTGGCTTGGATTTCTAGTGTATCCGTGAAACCAAAAGCTGTACTGAAGGGGACCTTGTTATATAGATGGGATTTGTTGCGCCTCCACTTCGCGCGCAGATTAAAAAAAAAACTATTAATTGTGGGAACATGAAATTTTAAAGAGATGTTCTTCTTTATTGACTTTTACTACAAAATGAATGGTTTTTAAAAATTATGTGTCAGTCCCAAGAAACTGTACAACTGGGCTTTTTTAATAATAAAAGCAAGTCATTCTATAGAGCACTAAAAAATAAACAACAAATGTTCAACACTTTTTGTTCCAGAATCAATAACCAAGGCTCTATACTGCACGCCGTTTACCCTTGCAAGAACTGGGACTGACACATGAAAAAAAACCAATCCAACCATGAAAACGGAAGGATGGAAGGTTATCGATGTCAAGGCGAGTAGTCAAGCTACCTAACTTGTAATAATTACAGAGCCAGAAGTGGTCGAGAGCCTCAAGAAGATCGCCTGCAGGCCCCATTACGGATTGGAGAGGATCAATATGAAGAACCTTTCAAAAAGTAGAGTTACACCCGTAAACAGAACTCCGGATTTGTCTTCGGAAAAGGTAGAGGAGACAACAGGAAGTTGAAATAGACACTAGGTGTCCCCCTTCCAGGCTTGATTTCTCCAGATAAACCTTCACTACGCTAAAGGAGCGTTTGCTATCTGGAGCAGACCCTTGACAGCGGAACAAACGGCTTTTGCCTTTGCTCGAGAACGAGTACGAGAATGACATCGAGGCAATGGCTGAGGGAGAGTCATATAAATACCTGCGTATTCTTAATTCTAAGGGCATTCAGCATACGATATTTAACAAAAACCTAAAGACTGCCTTCACTAGAAGACTCAGATGGGTTCTAAAGAGTTCTCTAGACTCGGCAACTAAGATCAGGGCAATCAATACCTATGCCATTCCTGTACTCATATACTCCTCTGGGCTCACTAAATGGTCGAACACCGAACTTGAAAGGTTGAACAGAACCATCCACTTTGAGATTCAGCAACTGTATAAGTCACAAGTTATACAGTTGCGAATCTATTTTAACAGCAAACGAGATGTTGCGCTTTACAACACCATCTGTGAGGTGGATCTCCATTATACGCCCTGGAATTTGTCCTCAGAGGACGCCTTCACTATCAGGACAGAAAGCATAGAGGAAATAGAAACGTAATGCAGAAAAATAGCCATCCACGGCGAACACCTCAAAACGTTAGATCAACATGAAGTGGACAGTAAGACCTCCAATATTTGGCCGTAAAGGACGTCATGTTTCCAGAAACGGAAGGATTCGTCATTGCGTTTCAGGACAGGGTTTTTAGCACCAGAAATTATAACAAACACGTGTTACATGAAGACGTAGTTTATCGGTGCCGATTATATGGAGATACCAACGAATCCATCGAGCACATTATTAACGGTTGTCGCGTAATGGCTTAGAGAGAATATACGCACAGACATAATGATGTGGCTGGCATGATACATCAACAACTTGTCCTAAGCCTAGGACTCTTAACAGAAGGATGTCTTTCTACAGATATATTCCAGTGCCCGCTTTAGAAAACGAAGATAACATCTTACACTAGGATATTACTATCCAGACGGATCATCATATCCTATCCAATCAACCCGACGTCGTGATGCCAGAGAAAAAAGGTGGAAGAGTCTACATAATCGACATTGCTTGTCCACTTAACCAAAATTTTCAGGCAACCTATACAACTAAGATCCATAAGTATAGTGAGCTAAGGCATGAAGTAAAGACAATATGGAGCAATGTGAAATATGCATCTATTCATCCTATTGTGGTTTCGGCTACAGGCAATGTGCAGTGTGCACGCAAGATCCACTGAATATCTTGAACATTTGGAGGTCAGTACTGTACTGGCAGCAGTTCAGAAGGCGGTTTTATTAAACACCTGTCACATTGTAAGAAACTTTTTAGACCATCAGGAAGCAAGCGACTAAAAACTTATGGAGCGGAGGATGGTAGATCTAAGAAAGCATCCAGAGACGACTGTTGTCACCTCCAATGCTTGCGGCCGCTGCGTAAGGACAAAAGCGGTATAAGACGAACTCAAAACTACGCCATGCTCCTCATTTTGTACCTGCAACATCATCGCAAAAGATTTCAAAAATCGTATTAAATTAATTTATAACATCCTCATTTCATCAGGCACTTGACTTAGTCTCTGGCTGATGAGGAAAATCCGGTTTCACCCGAGAATAAGTTGAAACAACAATAATATCTTGACTGCAATTTACTTCGTGCACTCTGCAATTAATAATCAGATTTACAAGACAACTTACCTTAGATCAAGTATGTTCAGCAGCTTTTGTACACAAAAGAGGTATCCATACAAGGAATGTTTGCTGCATGCCAAAACAATGTTTTCCTTAGCCAATTCTAAAGGCTTCTAAAAATCATCATTATAATACATGGTTATAACTGTGGCAAATCCAGTGATAGAACTATGTGTATCGGATCAAAGACTTTAATCTCAAAGAAGAGATATGAGTTAATTTAAGCAACTCGCTAGATCGTGTTAAGTTCTACTATAAAATGGTAATTATAGAATAGATCATCTGAACGTAGTTACAACGTAATTGAAAAAAAAACTTTTATATTAACATATAATGTGCTGATATTTATTTCCCTTTCTAAAAATGATTTTTAAATGTTTGTATGCACTGCGAAAATAGCATGTGCACTAGGGTCTTCCTTAAGGACGCGGTCAATTTGTTTTTAATGTTATTTTGTTCCCGGGGGGCAGATTTGGTTCCAATGGCCAAAAAAAATAAAAAAAAAGATATGCTCCAAATTTTAGCCAAATCGGTTAATATTTACCCCTAGCACACACTCCTTGAAGTTTCCTATATAATAAAGATTGGAAAATGTGTGAAAAATTGAAAATCCATAAAAGTTTCTGAGTTTTCGTCAAATTCTGCTATAAACCGAGGACCGCAGTCTTCGCTCAAACCCAAAAAAGAAGTGGTGTAGAGTGAAGATATAAATTTTGGAAGTTTTGAAAATTCGGGCCTCACAAAAGAAAACAAAAAATTATATTTTTAATAGTTTTTAACAAAAGGTCTTTGACATTCACAATTTTGAAAAAAATCCAAGATGGCGGCTGTTTAGATTACAAAAAAATGATTAACTTCCCTATTTTTTAAGATAAGTCTCTCAAACTTGACAAGGTGAATTTTATTTGCAGAAACTGTGTAATAGTCAGTGAGAGCCAACATTTTGAACAAATCCAAGATAGCAGCTGAATAGAATCCAAGACGATTAATTTCACCATTTTTCAACGGAAGCCTCTCAAACATAGTAAGTTAAACAAAATCATTTTCAGAAACTGTGCAGTAGTTGGTGACAGCTGAAATTTTGAATAAATCCAATATGGCTTTCGGCCAGCGATATATGTACTCATTTATCCGAAAATTTATATTATATTCATAGCGATTATTAAATGATACTGTTGCTAAATGTTTTCAATAAAAATGAAGTTTTATAATAAAAGTGAAAATATTCGTTGAATTGACAATTTTAGTTTAAACCGCGATCTTGATTTTTTTTTCGAAATTTCAACTGACACGCTCTGCTGCAGTTTCTGAAAATAAAGTTGCTTTTCTTGCTATGCTAGAGAGGGTTTCGTTGAAAAATGAAGAAATAAAACCTTTTTTCAAATTTGATCAAACACATTGGGATGTTTTCAAATTTTCGGATGTTCCTGACTATTGCATACTTTATTCAAATAAATTTGCTTATCTTTTCAAGTTTGAATGGCTTTCCTTAAAAAATTGAGAAATTAATAATTTGCTTCAAATCTAAACAGCAGCCATTTTTTATTTTTTCTGAAATTTTAATTTTTAATGTGAGCAAATGCTTTGCAGCTATTGACACGATTTTTTCACGAAATTTGGGCCACTTTAGTTAAAAAATATCGAAAATACCATTTTTTGTCATCTTTTGTGGGTCCGTCATTTTGAAAATATTGAAAATTTTTATTTTTACTCTCCACTAATGTTTTCGGGTTTGAAATAAAGTAAGGGTCCTCAGCTTATAGGATAATTCAACGAAAACTGATAAAGTAATGTAGACTTTTCATTTTTTTACAATTCGCTCCATGTTAATCATATGGGAAACTTAAAGGGGTGTGGGCTAGCTAGGGGTAAATATTTACCGATTTGATTATTGTAATATTAATAATTTAAATCGCAGTTTAGGAAAATTACTTTAAAAAGCACGTGAGATTAACCCTTTTGCATGCGGTTCGAAACGATAAGAAAATAAGACTGAAGTAAGCTCAATGAAAAAATTTCTACTCTGAAATTTTATAACTGAAACGAATGCGAACTTCATTTGAAACTGAAAAAGAATTTAGTCATCAAAAATTGTGATATTAAAACTTTTTTATAGTCAAACCCTTTACAATTTCAATTATTTGAAGTAAATTTAAATGGGTTGAAAATGAATCATTTCTAAATTGCTAATTATTATACCATTAAGCCGTTTCCATTTCGGGGTAGGCGTGAATTTCTCAGTTGGAAAGTAGTAGTGTGTGGATGGGTATATAGGTGTAAGGTATAGATATTTCAGATTGATCTAGAATTCTTGTGTTATTTACTTAAATAACACGTTTATTCCGCAACACTGCTCCGACCCAGGTTGCTGATCAATCCCTCTAGCGATCATCCCACGTGGAGAGACTCATAAAATTTTTATGTGTGGTTCCAAACTTGGGTCCATTAGTGACTAAGGTATTTGTTTCGGGCGTCATTCACTCTACTCACATTCTTTTTATAAACTATTTGTCGCCAGACTTTTCTGTCCTGGCATACTACTCTAGCTTCCTGCACGTCCATGCATTTTTTCATGCAAGCTCTCGTGTTTCTATG